>OY754974.1:20122959-20150959 GCA_963576475.1 Molanna angustata | reverse complement strand
AAATGATGAATTAGAAATATATGGAATTTACGATTCAGGTTCAAATGTTTCTTTGATAAATTCAAAATTATTGAAATTAAAAGGAAAAAGAAACAGTTTGAATAAAGCTGAATTAATTACGATTAATGGTGTTAAAAAAACAAGTGGTTTGACAACTTTAAAAATAAAAATATTTAAATTAGAAAAAAATGTAGATGTATATATTATTGATGAAGAAAACTTCAGATATGAATTTTTGATAGGATTAGATTTGATAAAAGAGTTCAAACTAATCCAAAATGAAGATTTAAAAATAACTCAGAAAGAGAGTCTAAATAATAAAAACATAGTAGAAGAAATTTCTGCTGAAAATATAAATATAGTAGAAGAAATTTCTGCTGAAAATAAAGACAACGTAGAAGAAACTTCTACTTGTATCCAAAAAAAAATAAAAAATAATGAATTAAAAAGTATAGAAAATAACATAAACTATACCAAAAAATACAAAATAAATAATAATGAGAATGTAAAAAAGGAAGATATTGAAATAAAAATAAACCATTTAAATCAATATCAAAAATCTGAAATAAAAAGATTGATTTGCAAACATATATCAGTTTTTGCCAAAACTAAATACGATGTTGGCACCGTTGATGGATATGAAGCGAGGATAGACTTAACAGAAGACAAATATTGTAGTAAGAGACCTTACAGATGCACTGTAGAAAATAAAAAAGAGATAGAAGAACAAATATCAAAATTACTAGATAGAAAGCTGATAGAAGAATCCTACAGCCCATTTGCTGCACCTGTAACTTTGGCATTTAAAAAAGAGGAAAATAAAAAATCCAGACTGTGTATAGACTTCAGAGACTTAAATAAAATAGTAATGCCTCAAGCTCAACCATTTCCATTAATTGAAGACCTAATGATAAAAACGAGAAATTGTAATTACTTTTCAACATTGGATATAAACTCTGCATTTTGGTCAATTCCTCTTCGAATCGAAGATAGGAAAAAAACAGGATTCGTAACACAAGAAGGACATTTCCAATGGACCTGTCTACCTTTTGGATTAAAGACATCTCCGGCAATTTTTCAGAGGATATTAAGTAATATATTGAGGAAACATAAACTTAATGATTTTACCGTTAATTATATAGATGACATTTTGATATTTTCTAAAACTTTTTCCGAACATTTAAACCATTTAACACAGTTATTGAAAGCTATAGAAACAGAAGGTTTCAAGTTAAAATTTACAAAATGCACATTTGCATCAGATCTAGTAAAATATCTTGGTCATATTATACAAAATAATTCTATTAGACCAGTTAAAGATAATTTAATTTCAATAAAAATTTTCCAATTCCAAAAACTCAAAAAAATGTCAGACAATTTCTAGGGAAAATCAATTTTTACCATGAATATATACAAAAGAGTGCAATAATACTAGATCCATTGCATAATTTACTCAGGAAAAATCAAAAGTTCGTTTGGTCTGATAAATGCCAAAAAGCATTTGAAATGATGAAAAAACTACTATGTTCCCAACCAGTTCTGGAAATTTTCGATCAAGATTTACCAATCAATATTTATACAGACGCTTCTTTAGAAGGTGTTGGAGCTATTTTAAAACAGACACAGCCTGATGGAAAAGAAAAACCAGTGGCTTATTTTTCAAAAAAATTGAATGAGGCACAAAAGAAAAAAAAAGCAATATACTTAGAATGTTTGGCAATCAGAGAGGCAGTGAGATACTGGCAATATTGGTTGATAGGTAAATCGTTTACAGTTTATTCAGATCACAAGCCACTAGAAAACATGAATCTGAAATCTAGAACCGATGAAGAACTGGGTGATTTAGCATATTATTTATCGCAATATGAATTTAAAATAAAATATGCTCCAGGAAAAAAAAATTTGGAAGCAGACTGTTTAAGCAGAAATCCAGTATTAAATCCGAATGAAAATACAGACGAACAGTTAAAAGTTGTGAACTTGATTAAACTGGAAGATATTGTAACAGATCAAAAAAATAATGAAAATATACAAAATAACAAAAGGAAATTAATTGAAAAACACAGTATATTCTTAAAAAAGGTCAGAAAAAAAGAAAAAATTATTTTATCAGAAAAATTTAGCATCAAACTGTTAAAAAACATACATGAAAACCTGTGCCATATTGGAATTAGTCAAATGCAAAAGATGATTAGTCCACTCTATGTAGCCAAAAATTTGACTACAAATATAAAAAAAATTAGTAGAAGCTGTGAAATTTGTATTAAAAATAAAACAAGAGGACACAACAAATTTGGCTTGATGTCTCATCTAGGCCCAGCCACAAAGCCTTTCGAAATAATCTCTATAGATACAATTGGAGGTTTCGGAGGATCTCGATCGTCAAAAAAATATCTACATCTATTAGTAGATCACTTTTCAAGATATGCATTCACTCTAACATCAAAAACTCAGAGTGCAAATGATTTTATAAAACTAGTCATGAATGTATCAGAAACGGAGGACATTGGCATGCTTCTCACTGACCAGTACTCGGGAATCAATTCAAAAGAATTCAAGAAATTCTTAAATGACAGGAAAATACCAATGGTTTTTACAGCAGTAAATGCACCATTCTCAAATGGACTAAACGAGAGGCTGAATCAAACATTGGTGAACAAAATCAGATGCAAATCAAATGAAAAAGGAAAAAAGAGAGCTTGGACAACAGTAGCTCAAGAATGTGTAAATAAATATAATGAAACTAATCACTCAGTCACGGGATTTTCACCAACTTATCTTTTGTATGGTACAGATGTTACAATTTTACCGAATGAATTAAAACAACTAAAATCAAATAGTGACTGGATCATAGATAGAAAAACAGCACTTGAAAATACAATAAGATCACATAACTACAACAAAACATTATACGACAAAAATCGCATACAATATGAATTTAAGGTTGGAGACATGGTATATGTGGAAAATGGTAATAAACTAAACAGGAAGAAATTAGATGAACTGAAAATTGGACCATATAAGATTGTTAAAAAAATTTCAAACTCAATATATAAAATAGAAACAGGTCACAAAAAAACGGAATCCAATCTATTTCACATTACAAAACTTATTCCAGTTCCTACATTAGATGAAGAAGAAATATTAGAAACCGAGGAAGACGAATGAATTCAGTGAAAATTTTGTTTCAAATTTTCTTTTCCAGGGGGGGAGATGTAAAGAAAATACCTAATAAGTACTTTCTTAAAAAGGATTTATTGTAGGTGTTCTAAATTCGAACACCTATGAAAACATGTGAAATGAATTTTGATAAAAATATTGTATTTTAATTTGACAATTGAATAAGAAACTTTAAATGTCGTTTCCTGTAAATAATTATAAATAATTAAATATTCAGTGCAACAACAAAGAGTTTCATTTGTCAAACAAGGTAAAAATAATACGAAGTACTCTTATATATATATATATATATATATATATATCTATATATATATATATATATATATATATATATATATATATATATATATATATATATATATATATATATATATATATATATATATATATATATATATATATATATATATATATATATATATATATATATATATATATATATATATATATATATATATATATATATATATATATATATATATATATATATATATATATATATATATATATATGTTATATTTGATGTTTTCACGGGTGAAATATGTTATAATATTTTTATCTCGGTTTTCCCTTGTCAGTAGGTCTTGACTAAGACCATGTATCTTGACTAAGAACATTTTATATGACAAACAATACAATAATAATATTAATAATACCATAGCGAAAATAACCCCAAAACACAACAATAATAATATTTATGTCACAACTAAAATTAACAATAAATCACAACACAAAAATAATGATAAAATATTATTACCAACGAACACGACAGCAGGTGGGCGTGTCACAAGGAGCCAATCACGTCGCGCTAACAATATTTGACATAAGCGGCCATCTTGTACGCTACGAGTCACTTGACGGTGAGCTTTCAGTGTGAATAGACGTGTGTCGCGCGCGTGCTTTTCGTTAAGTCCTTGAAAATGCCTGGTGATATTCAGGCGAAACGTCGGAAGACAAATGGTCTTAGTCAAGACCTACTGACACGGGAAAACCGAGATAAAAATATTATAACATATTTCACCCGTGAAAACATCAAATATAACATAGCAAATATGAGCTTCCAGTGTGAGTAGACGTGTGTCGCGCGCGTGCTTTTCGTTAAGTCCTTGAAAATGCCTGGTGATATTCAGGCGAAACGTCGAAAGTGTAATACTCCTTTAGACCCCATTAGATTCTGAAGGATATTTGAATAGTGCTTCTCAATTTTTTTTAACTGTCAAATATTTAAATGTGACCCCCAGCCCAGGAAATTTATAATTGGAAAATTTTATTTTCAAATTAGTAAAAAGGCACATTACTTTCATAAAATGGCATTGATGAAATGTCAAGTTTTCAGAAAAAAATATTTAAATAAAAAAAAATATTAAACAAACTCATTTCATAAAATTGCTGAAAATTTTATTTTATATATTTCGGTAAACATACAGCAATACAAAACAAAAATCTTATACACACATATAACCAAAAAAATAGCCAGCATTTAGCCAATTTTTCTATACAAACTTCGAATATTTTATAGAGTGACTTGTAATAATTGAGGAGTTTAGCGTTTGCCATAATCCAATCGTTTTATTATAATTTATTGTTGCTTTTATCGTAACCAAAAAGTAGGTCTAAGAACCGGGACACTTGGCACAGCTGTCAGATATCATGATATTAAAACGGATATTCTATAAAAATGTATAAAATATCCATAGTAACTTAGGCTTGCTTGACGGTAAACAATCTGTTTATTAATGTATTTTTTTAAATATTTTTTTTACTATATATAACTAGTTGCATGAAACACATGAGATCCAACTGTCGATAGTGATAGTCGTATAGTTGAAGAATAAGTACCAAACTATGAACACTTAAATCCAATTATTGAATATTTTAAGATATTTTGTTTTCTATACAACACATGTAGGTATGTATGTCTAGATAGGACAGTATGGAGGTCAGACCTTTTCCTCTACCCAGAATATGAAAACAGCATGATGGTTTTGTATGTATATTTGGAGATTTAAGTATCAAACTATTAAGTCTTCTTACATTATAATATTGTGTATAGGCGACTGCCATACAAATTGTATGAAGCAATGTCGTCACTAAATTCAATTCTTATAAAAATTGTTAAAAAAAATTTGAGATGTGCTAATACAATGTTAATATTTTTTATAGAAAATCAAATTATCTAGTTGGGGTGTTTCGGCTTTTTTCGATATTTTGTAAAAAAATTGGAAATATAGGCAGTTAAACTCATAAATTTATCATAAAAAAATATTTTTCTTAATGAAAAATGTTTGAGAAACCCTCGATTTTTTTTTGAAAAAACTATTTTGAGATTTTTTATTTGTCTATGATTATACAAATTTTCAGCTTCTAGCATTTATGGTTTCTGAGATATATGGAAAAATAAACCAAAAATTCAAAAGTTGATAACCCCTGACCGAAATGAAAATTCACAATTCTGAGTAAAAAAGTTTTGTAGGCTTATAACTGTTTATATATTCTGAAATATTGGGATCTGTAAATTGAGCGGATCAAAAGTTATAAGGAGTGGACAGACAGACACACACACACACACAGACACACACACACACACACACACACGCACGCACGCACGCACGCACGCACGCACGCACGCACACAAAACTTACATAAAATGTTCTACTCCGAATTCTGAGTAAATCCATGTATGGGAACATATATGCTGCGAAGCTGGTGTTTTTAATAATCCACTACGCCATACAAAATGTTCCTTCGTACACGCATCTTGGATTTAAACTGCCTCTTCCTTCAATAGAATCTCTTGAACGAATCGACAGTTGTATTATTTTAATTTTATTAATCTTAATCTAAAATAATAAATGGATTAATAACGTTAGTGTATGTTTGTGTGTATGTCTTTGTACTTGATGACAATTGTATAAAAATGATTTTTTGCCATGTTTTTTTTTCCAAACTTCCAAACTTCGTCTCTATTGAGATGTTATGTCGTTAAAAACACCATGGTTTTGTTTAATATTTTTATACCATTTACTATCATCCAATATTACTGAAATTATCGTTACATATTTGCTTCCGATGACAATATACAAAAATATGGGAATTGTGGCCAACACTGAACTCTTTATACGTTTATATTAAATCAAATTTAAAACCATTTCCCATAGTCTATTTGTGCAGAAATTTTATAAACTTGTTTTAAACTTGATGCCAATATTATAAAAAACGAATGGGTTGTGACCAATACTAGACTCCTTATATATTTATTTATTTGAATCTTCCTGTAAATATATTATAATTAGTAGGTAGACTGGCGGGCTTATTTATTTATTTATTTTTTACCATCTCGATATTAATAACATTATTTATAAATACTATCCCAACTAATAATGCTTTTGTTCAATCAATTTATTTTAACCACTTCCCATACGATTTCCGATGGGAAATTCTTCCGATTTTACAGAAATGTTGTTTACATTATATACAAAGGAGGGGGTTGGCCAACTTTAATTATTTACAATGCTTACAATCAATCAAATTCCCATCATACTGAAATTTTGTATGCACTCTTTCTTTCGTTGACAATATTATAAAAACGATTGCTTATTTTTTAGATGGGTCGGTGGCAGAGCGGTTTGCGCGCTGGGCTAGTAATCCAGTGGTCGCGAGTTCGAATCCTGCCTCGACCGATTTCGTTCAGCTATAGCACAAGCATTTATTAGCTTATTTTAGGGAACGTAGGAAGATTGTATATTATTTCTTTAAGAAGGACATATTCATTTTTTAAAAAAAAAAAAAAATTCTTCACATATTATCACTCTCGGCAAACGGCGGGGCATCAAAGCTAGTTTTGAATAATACGAAAGTCTTTTTAAATAAATAAAACTTATATTTACCAAAAAAGAACAAAAATAAATGTTCAAAACTAAATATTATATGAAAAGACTTAAGGATTAGGACACTCAATCTTAAATATTTTTTCATAAAAAATCCGACTCTAGATGAACAATCAAGTTTTTTTGTGTATATGTGCATTATTTTCTGCGGTTCAATCTTTCTATCAGCTTTTCTGCTTAAAGGATTACCTGCTTATTGCTTTTTCCGCTTAAGAAACATTTCTCCGACCTACATAATATTTTAAATTTTCGTTTTAAGAATGATATCTCTAAACGTGGGCTTTCTATGAATTGTCATTCAGCGGACACGAATATGGTTTGATTGACTCGTCATATTTTTTGTAGACTATTGTCAAAAAAAATGTAGTTTTACCGATCTAACTTCAAAATATGTTGAAAACACATAGGTACCTTTTTCAAAAATCATATTTTTTTTATAAAATTAACACAAAGGTAAATTAAAGTAAATCGTATTTGAAACATAATAATATTATTAATAGTAAAACCACGGTTGTCGACGAGAATTTCTTTTTTTTTACAAATTATCGTCTACTACGATCAAAACATACCTACCTACCTACCGCATGATTCTCCTTTACAAAGGTAGGTTCTTAGCGGAAAATTAGAAAATAATAGAGATTTGCAAAATAATTCAGATTTGCAGAAGAAAGTAAGGCCGCTGGTATACTATCCAATCCATGTCTCACTAGTTGGTGTGGCGGATGCGTAATTAAATATTTATTAAATGTTGTTGAATTGATATTATTGTGTGTGTGTGTGTGTGTGTGTGTGTGTGTGTGTGGGTTTTTAATGGGTGGGTGGGGTTCACCTATATTCGGAAGGGACAAATATTAACTGTATGCGAAATGACTCAAAACAGATTTAGTGAAACGAATTTCCTACCTGAAGGAATGTGGAAGGCTGAAGGATTCTGGAACATTCCTCTCAGCTCCTGATGACGTGGTGACGAAACACTTGAATATTGAATCACAGATAGGTAAAATTAGCGGGATGAAAATGTTTTTTAAACTGATATGCGACGCGTGCACGACAATCGTATTGTTTTTTGTTCAGACGAGCGATGCGAAATCATATGCGTTTAGAGCGATGCGGATTGTGTTAATTATGCGAGGTTCAAGTTGATACTAAAGAAATGCATGCGTTTGCTACTGAACGGCGATGATATTGTTGCGAGTGAAGCGGGTGAAGATGAACAATGTATGTAGGTAGGAAAAGGGTATAGATACTGGATAATGGGAAGGCGGAATTTATTCCACTAACATCCAATCCAGCTACATACATACCGTCACTTTACCTCCTCATTAATACATTGGCGAAACAACTACTTCCTTTTCTTGCCCCTCAATCCCGGTTTATCCAGACACAGGCATCCTTGTATGTACGCGCCAGGATCTTCTGACCTGGAGTGTCACAACAGGAACACTCTGAGACGCCAGTTCCTTCTCAATACTGGACCACCATGTTACTGTGTGTCTGCCCCTACCTGGAATGTTGAGCGTTGTCTTTACGGAATAATCTTCATTTCTACGAATCACGTGACCATACCATCTCATCCTACTTATTTGCACGTATCAAAGTTGATTGTATATATATACCTTTCACACATACATTCATAATGTAAATTGCATTAGCATTATTGTTCGAATTACAGTTTGAAATAATGTCACAATGTAGCTCTTATAGCAGCTATTAAAAAAAAGTAATTTTCATTGAAACCAAGTATAATTCAAAGCATATTGCACTTTGCGATTCCATTTTATGGCCCATAATAATAGCAGGTCGTGGTGAAGTGCTTTTTCCATCAACAATACAACAAATTAAAATATCGGCAACAATAAAATAGTTCATTACAATGAACATGGAACTCTTCAATATTTTCATTAGTTATATTTTTATTGATATTGATTATTTAGTTTCGTATTACAGGATCAATAAAACATTGGGCCTGAGTCAAGTTGAAAACGCTTAACGATATCGCCAAACGCTATTTTTTTTGTATGGGATTTGACGTTTGTTGTAGAATTTTTTTCTGCAATAACAAACAACAAACGTCAAATCCCATACAAAAAAAATAGCGTTTGGCGATATCGTTAAGCGTTTTCGATTTGACACAGGGGCAACGTGTAAGTATTATTGAGAGATCTCCAACGAACATGAAAATTTTGAATACACATTTATAGTTCTTTTAATTTTACTGTTTCAATGTACAATTTTATTTTGATACTAGCTTTTATGTCCCGCCGTTGGCCAAGAATGTAAAATTGTGAAAGAAAAAGCAATCGTTTTTATAATATTGTCACCCAATTATTTTGCAATATCAGACTATGAAAAGTGGTTTGAAATTTGATTGAGTTTAAGTATTGTAAAATGTTCAAGTGATGGCCACAACCCATTCTTTTTTATATATTGCTATAAAGTGTGAATGAAGTATAATATTTATACAATTTCTGCTCGCATGGACTATGCGTAATGGTTTTAAATATGACTGTTTATCAACGTTGTAAAGAGATTGGTTTGGCCACAACCCCCATTTTTAAATATTATCATCGAAAACAAATTGTAATGTGTACCTATTGAAAATTTAGTAATTTTGGATGTTGGGATGTGGTTAAAATTTGATTAAACAAACGTAGGTACTGAAAAGATCTAGTATTGGTCACATCCCATTCGTTTTTATATTTTTGCTCAATTTGACTGAAAGTCTTCATTAACGAAGAAGAAGAAGACTTGAACTATAGTAAATAGTTTTTAATTTGAATATAAATGTTGTGAAGAGTTCAGTAATGGCCACAACACCCATTCTTTAAATATTAGGTGTTGAAAATTATTCAAAATAGGATGATATAAATTGTTTGAATTTAATTAAACAAAAGTATTGAAAAGATTCTTGTGCAGGTTATATCGTCACATCCCATATCCCATTCATTTCATATGTATTTTCATCAAGTGTGCATATCGTTAATAATATTTCTGCACAATAGACTATTAGACTTAAAACTAACCCAAAAGACTAAATAAAAAAGAGAAAAATAAGTATAAGACTATAAGAAATAGTTTGTATAAAAAACTATTCCAATGGTCTACATAAAATAAGTAAAAATACATATACCTAATAGAAGAATTAGACTATTGGAAATAGATTGTATAAAAGCTCACCCAAAGGTCTACAAAAAAGAAGAAGAAGAATATTTAGACTATTGGAAATAGTTTGTATAAATACTGACCAAAAGGTCTACATAAAAGAAAATGAATAAGACTATTGGAAATAGTTTGTATTAAAACTCTCCCAAAAGTCTACGTACTTAAATGAAGAAGAATAATAATTAGACTAAAGGAAAAAATTTTTATAAAAAAATGACCCAAATGTATACATAAAAGAAGAAGAAGATGAATTAGACAATAGGAAATAGTTTGTATAAAAACTACCCTAAAGGTCTACATAAAATTAAGGAGAAAAAGAATTAGACTCCAGGACCCGCCGCTTCAGGCCCTTCAGTACCTCCCGTCCCTTTAATCCCTCATTACGTCCCTTCCCATCAGGCCCTTCAGTACCTTCCGTCCCTTCAGGCAGTTTTATACCTCCCGTCCCTTCAGGCCCTTTAGTGCCTCCCTTCCCTTCATTACATCCCGTCCCATCAGTCGGTTAAGAAAAGTTAAAATCCAGAAACCATCCTGGAAGAACCGCGAAGAGATGAAAGAACCTTCTTTTCCCAGGATGCTCTACTTAATAGGTAAAATGACTAAATACACGAAGAAGAAGAAAAAAGTTTAAACCCAGATACCTGCGAAGAGATGGAAGGACAGTTGGACCTTCTTCTCCCAGGATTCTCCAACTTCATAGGTAAAATGACCAAAAATACGCGATGAAGAAGAAGAAGAAGAAATAAGTTTAAATCCAGATACCTGCGAAGAGATGGAAGGAAAATTGGACATTCTTCTCCCAGGATAGTTCATCTTCATAGGTAAGATGACCAAGTACACGTTGAAGAAAAAGAAGAAAAAAGTTTATATGCAGAACCCGTCCTGGAAGACCTGTGAAGAGATGGAGGGACAGTCGGACCTTCTTTTCCCAGGATACTCCCCCTTCATAGGTAAAACGACCAAATACACGAAGAAGAAGAAGAATAAGAAAAAAGTTTAAATCCAAAAACCATCCTGGGCATACGCTCGACAATTCACCAAAGTTTCATTATAATCGGACAAACGGTTGATAAATAAATAAATAAAATAATTTTCCTATAGGAAATCAGTATAGGTATATTATTGTTGATTTGTAAGTAAATAGTATTAGGTAGGTACCTACCTACAACAACCTTCTAAATAAATTCGATTCCTAACAAATTTTATTTGAATATCACATTCTTTCTGTAGCCATGGAAACGATTCGAACACGTAAGTAATATCGAATGGTTCGGATACATTTTTTGAATATGTAGGTACCTACATTGGTTTGTTCGATGCCATAAAAATGAAAATTGTCAGAAAAATCAAATATTATTTACAAATTATGCAATTTTATTATGCCTATATCTTTACTAATAAATAACACATTTTTACAATATATGTCTTAAAACTTGCCGTAATGTCTTGTGTTTCATTTTATTATTTCATAATTACATTTATTTCAAAGGTTTATTATTTTCAAGAACATATTCATTCGGTGGGAAAATGAAATATTGTATGAAAAGATATTAAAATGGCGGCGTTTATGTACAAAAGGCTTACTTTAAAAATAAGTTAAACATTATAATTATACCAAATATTCACCATGTTTTTCACTTAAACGCTAAGTTATACTTGAAAATATATTTTCTTCGTGTAAATACGTACTTCTAACTTTTAAACTAACAGATATTTGCGTGCAAAATGTACACTTTTTTGACAGATACGACTTGGAAAATTTTGTATGAAAAAAATAATTATTGAAATATTTTTAAAATTCAGCATTTTTATCGCATTATTTTTAGCGTGACACTGCATCAGGTATACAGGTACACGTTCGCACATAAATTAGATTTTTAGATGCTCTTGGTTTTTCAGAAGGCGTGAGACAAACACACACACACACACATACACACACACATACACACACACAAACACTAACATTTTGATTGCTTTATTACTTTAGATAATATGTTGATTGAATGGAAAAATTTACCAAAAATCAATATACTTTTCAGGATAAATAGTTACATACTATAATATTTATTTGTTTATATGGCTCAGCATACAGTCAAATTAAATAGTAAAGCAAAAAAAATGTACAAAAATAAGACCAATTACATACTCATCACAAGAATATATAAAAGTTACTAAAAAAATAAATAATAATAATAATAAACACTTCCTTGCACCCTGCGCAAGTGGCGAGTTTATTGCCAAATGGCAATTTCTTCCAACTAACCAGTGTTTCCAGCTCAGAGAAGCATTATTTGCGAGATAAATGAATTTTAATAAATTTTTCCTATGCTGGGAATCGAACCCAGGACGCCTGCACAGAAGCCGAACGGCTTACCAACTGTGCCACGGCGGTCGTATAATTAACTGTGTCGGTATAATTAAAAAATAAAAAAAAATATATTAAAACACTAAAAAAACTAAATATCGAAAGTATGTGGATGACAAGAATAGATGAGGAATATGCAGAGTTAAAAGAATAAATAAAATGCACCATTATTTTCTTTTTAATAAAACACACTGTTATCCTTCCTTCTAAAGTATTTGATGGTTTTAAACAGATGAGCTTTGCACCCGATGAAGGCCTTTTCATCTGTCCATCCTGGTTATTATTTTTCTTCCTTTTTCTCAAAAATTATCCCACGTGATGGTGGGGTCTGAAACGGCATTAAAAAATGTAGAAATGAAATATTTTAAAATGGAACAAAAAATAAAATTTGACAGAGTCAAACCTCATCAGCAAAATGTATAATACAAAGTCCACTCCAAAAATTTTCACTAAATTTTGACAAATCTATTTCTTATCTATTTATGTGTACTAGTGATCGCCCAGTGGTCAAAATTCGACCGTAATTCATTAAAAAGAATATTTGGAATTAATACTATTAAATTTTTAATTTAAATGAGGTTTTTTGTCAAATCCATTGCGTACATCTATATTTTTTTAATTTTGTTCTATTACAGCACCTGCGACCCTGCGAGCGTGTGCTTACAAAATATTTCATTATTGCGTGTTATTTGCTTTAATTCTCTGCAATACCTATGAAATTTATAATTTAATATAGATCGTGAACCCCCGGCAAACTTCGTATTGCTTGTATAATTAAATATGGTCCTTCATTTCCACCCGTCACTTCAGACCCTTCAGTACCTCCCGTCCCTTCAGACCCTTCAGTACCACCCGTCCCTTCAGTAGGTACCTCCCGTCCCTTCAGTACCCGTCCCTTCAGTGCCTCCCGTCCCTTAAGACCCTTCTGTACCACCTATCCCTTCAGTACCTCCCGTCCCTTTAGTACCTCCCGTCCCTTCAGTATCTTCCGTCCCTTCAGTAACTCCCGTCCCTTCAGTACCCCCGTCCCTTCAGTACCTTCCGTCCCTTCAGTACCTCCGTCCCTTCTGTACCTCCCGTCCCTTCAGTACCTCCCGTCCCTTCAGTACCTCCCGTCCCTTCAGTACCTCCCGTCCCTTCAGTACCTCCCGTCCCTTCAGTACCTCCCGTCCCTTCAGTACCTCCCGTCCCTTCAGTACCTCCCGTCCCTTCAGTACCTCCCGTCCCTTCAGTACCTCCCGTCCCTTCAGTACCTCCCGTCCCTTCAGTACCTCCCGTCCCTTCAGTACCTCCCGTCCCTTCAGTACCTCCCGTCCCTTCAGTACCTCCCGTCCCTTCAGTACCTCCCGTCCCTTCAGTACCTCCCGTCCCTTCAGTACCTCCCGTCCCTTCAGTACCTCCCGTCCCTTCAGTACCTCCCGTCCCTTCAGTACCTCCCGTCCCTTCAGTACCTCCCGTCCCTTCAGTACCTCCCGTCCCTTCAGTACCTCCCGTCCCTTCAGTACCTCCCGTCCCTTCAGTACCTCCCGTCCCTTCAGTACCTCCCGTCCCTTCAGTACCTCCCGTCCCTTCATTACCTCCCGTCCCTTCAGTACCACCGTCCCTTCAGTACCTTCCGTCCCTTCAGTACCTCCGTCCCTTCAGTACCTTCCGTCCCTTCAGTACCTCCCGTCCCTTCAGTACCTCCCGTCCCTTCAGTACCTCCCGTCCCTTCAGTACCTCCCGTCCCTTCAGTACCTCCCGTCCCTTCAGTACCTCCCGTCCCTTCAGTACCTCCCGTCCCTTCAGTACCTCCCGTCCCTTCAGTACCTCCCGTCCCTTCAGTACCTCCCGTCCCTTCAGTACCTCCCGTCCCTTCAGTACCTCCCGTCCCTTCAGTACCTCCCGTCCCTTCAGTACCTCCCGTCCCTTCAGTACCTCCCGTCCCTTCAGTACCTCCCGTCCCTTCAGTACCTCCCGTCCCTTCAGTACCTCCCGTCCCTTCAGTACCTCCCGTCCCTTCAGTACCTCCCGTCCCTTCAGTACCTCCCGTCCCTTCAGTACCTCCCGTCCCTTCAGTACCTCCCGTCCCTTCAGTACCTCCCGTCCCTTCAGTACCTCCCGTCCCTTCAGTACCTCCCGTCCCTTCAGTACCTCCCGTCCCTTCAGTACCTCCCGTCCCTTCAGTACCTCCCGTCCCTTCAGTACCTCCCGTCCCTTCAGTACCTCCCGTCCCTTCAGTACCTCCCGTCCCTTCAGTACCTCCCGTCCCTTCAGTACCTCCCGTCCCTTCAGTACCTCCCGTCCCTTCAGTACCTCCCGTCCCTTCAGTACCTCCCGTCCCTTCAGTACCTCCCGTCCCTTCAGTACCTCCCGTCCCTTCAGTACCTCCCGTCCCTTCAGTACCTCCCTTCAGTAAGTTAAGAAAACATAACGAAGAAGAAGAAGAAGATAAAAGATTAAATCCAGAAACCTGCGAAGAGATGGAAGGAAAATCGAACCTTCTCCCAGGATAGTCCACCTTCATAGGTAAAATGACTTAATATTCGATGAAGAAGAAGAAGAAGAAGAAATTCTTTTTAATCTAGAAACCATCCCGGGCATACGCTCAATAATAAATCAAAGTTTCATTGCAATCGAATGAACCGTTCCCAGGATAGTCCACCTTCATAGGTAAAATGACCTAATACCCGATGAAGAAGAAGAAGAAGAAAAAAATTTTGATCCAGAAACCATCCCTGGTATACTCTCGACAATTCACCAAAGTTTCATAGCAATCGAATGAACGGTTTAGGAGGCATTCAACACATGCATATATGGGTACATAATATTATGTAGGTACATAGGTACCTACATACAAACATTCAAATTCATAATATAGAGATATCATGTTTTCATCAAGGAACACAGTTTTCTCTTCATGTATTTCAAGTCAATTTTATAAATGGAATTATTGTGTAAGTACCTACCATTTACATATATTGTTTCACAGTAGGTATTCAAATATGTATTTTCCTTTAAAATGTTCTAAAATTTGAATTTAATCAACTGCGTCATAGGTACCACAATGACATTTAAATGTGACCACAGAACATGGAATAAAAAGAATGAATATTTCCTACCTACCTACTGTGTGTTATCGGAATATTTCTCATACTACGCAGGTATATTAAAATAACGTTTCCCCTCTCTTCACCGTACCGTGGTACATAATAAATGTTTTGATGTGAAATATTTTTTATTTGATTTAATTTATTTATAACGCATATTATGTATTAATATTATTTTTCTGTAGTCCTCCTCCATATAAACTTTAAGTATGCCAAATCTCAAACTCCTCCGTGCGCCCAATTATCCGGAAATTGTACTTAACGTTTTCGCTTCACGTATTAATATATATAAAGAAAATAGATATTCTACTAATCCAAATCAATGAAATATTTCTATATTCAATTATTAATTATTCTATGTTTTAATGTTAATCTATATTTCATCTAATTAGTTTTTAATTCGTAGATACACTCGAAATGTTTGTTATTTGTACACCATTAGATTAACCCAGTAAAGGATACTAAAATATAACTCAGTACAGAGGAAAAGTCGCAGTCACCTACCCCACTCCATAGGGAACGTTATAGAACTAAGTGTTCTGTTCATCCCCGGAGCGGCTGCTCGTCGGACGAAACAAGAACTACCACCATGCATATTTCATACCACTGCCACTAAGAGTCCAACCACACTCGTGAAGGCCCGTGAATCATAGCAGGAGTTACCCTCCCAGCAGCCCCACGAACAACAGACTGCCACAGGGAGCCTTCGCCACGCCCGTAGTACTTTCAGTTCTTCGATTTCCACACCAGGCACAGCGTTAGCTGCACCTGTCTCGTCATCAACTCGGGTACCGCCGTGTGGGTCTTGCCGACCAATCATCGCGGGGGGCTCCTCCACCCCTTAGTACTCATGTTGGCGAATTTCAGGTACACCACCGGACAGTACTTTCAGTGCTTCGATTTCCATCGCCCAATGATGCAGACTTACTCATCGCCACGTTTGATGAGTCACCGCCGAGCGAAGCATTAAGGCATAACTCAGTACAGTAGGAATCCTTTGTACAATTAGATACTTTTCATTTTTCTCACCATTCCGTCCACACTACACCAGCCCTGGGAAAATTACTGTCCGCGGGCCTCATGTGACCCGCAGAGTGTTTCAGAGCGGCCATCAAGCAATATGCTTCAAAAATCAGAAAAGCATATTTTTTATTACAAAAAACAAACCTGGCCATTTCATTCGCACACATTGCAATCGAAAAAAAAAGAAAATAAGACTAAAAATTTCTTGTTATGCTGACTTACTTTACAATTTATCGAATTAAGTGACATTTTCTCGCTGCGCAGACTTTGTTTGTTATGAATTTATTGAAATAAACACAAGAAAACTAACATATTTTCGCTGCTCGTACTTTTTTTGCTTTGATTCACCGAAATAAGTACAAGAAAACTGACATTATCTCGCTGCGCGGAATTTTTTCGCTTTGATTCACCGAGATAAGCACAAGAAAACTGACATTAGTTTGCTGCGTGGTTTTCTTTGATTTATTTTATCATAATAAATAAAAGTAAAATAAAATTTTCTCGTTGAACAGAATTTTTTGATTTAATTTATAGAAAAAATAAAAAAAATCTCACTGTACGGATTTTTTTTATTGGAGATATTTGATAATTTGTTTATAGTTTTTTTGGAATTTCAACAACGAATTACACATTAAATAGTAAAAAATTGTTTATTCTTCCATATTTATAAAATTTCACTTTTGAGATTTTTAATGAAGTGTAATGGGGGGGTGTTAGTATTTTACTTCTACGGGCCGCCGTTCACATTGAATTTCCGAATCTAGCCCGTTGTCCCAAAATTTTGCTCACCCCTGATCTAAACCAGCAGATATTGTACAAACACGTAATTACTTTGTTCGCTTCGCGAATAAAATAATAACAACACCAGAATGTTCTCGGTGTTTCACAAAATGAAAACCAACTGCAGGATAAATCCATTTGTATGCTCTCAAGTATTATTGAACGTACCTACATATAAGTATATGAAACAATAGCAAATAGTATAATCAATAAAGCACATTCACCTTTTAATGAAAAAGCTTTTCAGTATATTTACTTTTGTTATTTTTCTCAATAAGTATTTTTCTAATCATTAATCAGTAATTGAAAATTCAGTTGTACTAATACTAGTTGCATGTTACACATGAGATCCAACTGTCCATAGCGATAGTATATATAGTGGAAGAATACTAATAATTTGTTATGATTTGTTTTCTGTATAATTATTGTATTTATTTCTTCTCGCTTATTTTATTGTGAGTTGATTTTTATTGTTACTTCCTCTACCAACATAGTTTAGTTTTTATTCTATTTATTTTTTTATTTTATTTTTACTAAGGACAGCACACAGTACATGCATACAATTATTGAAAGTAAATAAATAGAAATACAAATATAACATGTACTATACCTAATATCAAAATAAGACAGTAAAAAAGTGTGAATTAGTGTGGGTGCGTGCATGAGAGAAGAGTAACAATATGTATGTGTGTATGAAAGAGATATCTTGAAAGAATGTGAGTGTGTGGGTGTATGTGTGTGTGAGAGAGAGTGGGTGTTCATGTGTGTATACATGATAGACGAACATATATTGACAGATTCATAAGTTGAGAATAAAAATGAAATATATTGCTGAGAGTGGTTGGGAAAAATGAAATTTATTTATTTAATATTGCTTCTCGGGCAACTAACAGGTACTATGTCAAATATTAATTTAACACGCACCCAATAACAAGTTGCCACATTCTGGAGACTTACGATATTAATCGTCTCACAGATCCAGACTGAAAACACAATTAAAAACTGTGTCTCCACCGGGAATCGAACCCGGGACCTTTGGCTCAGCAGTCAGATATCTAACCAACTGAGCCACGAAGGCCGACAAATTAATCAGTACCTAGTTGTTCTTTGTTATAATGTCACGATGTTAGATATAATTATTGTTCTTATCATAAATCGGTAATTGCAAATTCAATTTTACTAATACTAGTTGCATGTTACACATGAGATCTAACTGTCGATGGCGATAGTATATATATAGTTGAAGAATACGTACCAACCATTAAACTCATAAATCCAAATTATTAAATATTTTAAGATAGTGTTGTACTGTCGGCCTTAGTGGATCAGTTGGTTGGGTATCTGACTGCTAAAACAAAGGTCCCGGTTTCGATTCCCGGTGGAGACACAGTTTTTAATTGTGTTTTCAGTCTGAATCTGCGAGACGATTAATATCGTAAATATCCAGAATGTGGCGAATTGTTATTGGGTGCGTGTTAAAATAATATTTGACATAGTACCTGTTAGTTGCCCGAGAAGAATAACTCCTAAATAAATATTTTGTTTTCTATACAAAACATGTAGGTATGAATGTAAGGATAGGAAAATATGGAGGTCAGTTCTTTCCTATCCAAAATATAAAAACAGCTCGATGGTATGTATGTATGTTCGCAGATTATGTATGTATCGAACTATTGAGAATCCCGTAGATATTTTTTAGTGTATACTGCCATACGGAATGATGTCGTCACTAAATTCAATTTATATAAAAATTGAAAAAAAAATTTTGAGAAGAGTACTACTATAATGTACATATTTTTTATAGAAAATAAATGATCTACATACCTAGTTGGGGTGTTTCGGCGTTTTTCGATATTTTAAAAAATGGAAATATACGCAGTTTCTTTTAAAAATGTTAGAGAGACTCTGAAATTTAAAAAAAGCACATTTGAGATTTTGTATTTGTCTAACCACGTTTTAGCTTTTGTGGTTTTTGAGATAAACATATGAACAAATAAATCATTAATTCATAATTTGATAACCCCTGTCAGAAAAGAAAATTCTAAATTCTTAGTATAAAAGTTTTGTAGGTTTA
This sequence comes from Molanna angustata, assembly GCA_963576475.1. Classification (NCBI taxonomy): domain Eukaryota; kingdom Metazoa; phylum Arthropoda; class Insecta; order Trichoptera; family Molannidae; genus Molanna; species Molanna angustata. The sequence continues at coordinate 20,131,399 of OY754974.1, read as the reverse complement.
AAATTTTCTATACTTTCTGAAATTAAAGGCTCTGTGAATCGAGCGGATCAAATACACTCTCAATAATGTTCTACTCCGAATTATGAGTAAATCTATGTATGAAACGTTTATGCTTCTGTTTACTTCAAATTTGGAAAAACCGTGAAAATACTACTACTGCGTACAATTTTCTCACACGGCACTAAAATTAATACTGTCGATTCATTAAGAGAAATAAATTCTCTTGAACGAATCGACAGTTGGATCAGTTTATTTTGTTTAACCCACGATACCTCCCTTAGAATTTCTGTGATCATCTGTCTTGAGGAAGAAGTTATTGCTTCGAAAGCGGTCGTATGAAATAACTCATTAATTGTCATTATAGAAAATTATAATGTATCATACATACCATCTAGCCATGTCCTTCGCGGAGTAGGCAGAGAGAACCGAATGCCACATTTTTCTATACTGGCACGCATTCCTCGCCTCGTTCACATTCATGCATCGTCTCATATATGTTAACGTATCCTTATTTGAATTAGCAAATATATTCTTACTCCAAACTTACCCATATTGGCATGTATTATTTATTTCTCTTCTTCTGGGTCACAATCCTAGGATTGGTCTGCACCAAACACTCGATCTTTCCACTTAACTATATCGCCCGCCAGTATCTTCATCTCTTTGTAACTGCTACAGCGCACGTCACCGATCATCTGGTCAATATAGTTGTTTCTGGGGCGACCTCTACAGTTACCCCCATCAATCATTCCTTCGATGATGGCAAAAACAGGCCTGGGTGCCGGATGTTGTGGCCTATCCAAGTACCATGTCGTTGTACTACTTAGTACTACTTAGTACCATGTCGTTGATGATGTGTTCTGAGCAGTGAACTTTAGCCATGCGTCTGTAGCACCACATCTCAAACGCAGACAGACGTCCCGTTTCGCGTTGGCTGATGGTCCATGTTTCACAGCCATATAGCAGTACACTCCAGACAATAGTCTTGGTCAAATTTTTCCTAATTTTGATGGAAATATTAGGGGATTCAAAAATTATTGATCTTTTGTTGAAGGCAACTCTTGCTTGGTGGATTCTGCTTTTGATGTTTGATGTTTATTTATTTTAGCTATGGATAATCTTCTCATATAGGTTCCTAATGTATCTACTTCTAATAAACTACATTTCTATATAATTTTGAGAAAAATAAATATTCTGTCTTTTTTTGGCCGACCACTATAAAAAAGCTTTACAAAATTTGTTTTATCGTATTTTTTTTTAATTCTTGGTTATATGTAAGCTTCATTAAACAAATGAAGCTTACATATAAAGGGATATTTATAATAATATAAATACATACCTCGTAAAAATGTATTATGATGTACTTTCTCACAACAATGAACAAACGTTTAAAATTTCAACATCTGGCAAATCATTTTCATATACCTAATATATTTTCATCGGACAAGGAAATATAATAATAGTTTCTACCCATTTCTTTGAAAATACTAAACGACTCTTTGTATATTTTATATAACGCTTTCTCAAGATGTTTATTTTACGAATCACGAATTCCCCTTTTGTGCTATGATAATAATATAATTTTCAATGTTTTCCATATGTGGCAAGACAAATCGTTTTTCTACGACATTTGCGTATGCATATCTCTAACAACTTGCTACTGTTTGGCTGGTTTGTCTATTACCAAAAGTTCTTCAATTCAGAGCGATGAAAATGTGTTCTCGAGATGCACCATACAATACACCTCCATTGCCTTTATGTCAAATTGCAATATCACTCAGAAATCCAAGCGTTATTGTATGGTAGATATGTATTGTGGTGTTAAACTTTAGGACAATCCATTAAGCTACTTCAAATGTCTTATAAAATAAAGAACTATTTATAAACGTCTAATCGGTTTATTTGTTTATCAAGATAAATATTATATTTAAGGTTATATTTAAATTAATTTATATTTTTAATATAAATTAATTTAAATGGAATTCCATCAAGAAGTGACGATCAAAAAGTTAAATCTAATTAAGGTTATATTTGTTAAAATTAGTTTTCTTTATGTATATTTCATTGAATAACGTGTTTTTTGTGCTCTAAGTTGCGTGGTTAATTTTCACTTAACTATACAGCTTTTTAAAAATACAAAGATTAATCAATAACCATCAAACTGTACAAAAATAAGAATTTTGAAACAGTACATAGTAAAATAGTATTCGATTCAAAGGTAGACCACGATACAAAAACGATATGATTTTTACTCTCCACACTATGGAATAGGGGAGAGTCATGATTTCACATTTTTAAGCGTTTTTTTTTACATCAATTTCTCAACGGGTATCATGTAGAGAGTGCACACTGTGAGTTCCGTCATGATGTGTTTGTATGTATGGCGTACGGCGTACGGAAAATTCTTTTTGTGTCCTCTCTACAGCCCAAACTAAAAGTCTGATCGACTTCATATAAACATCATTTGTGTAAAGTGCATAGACCAAGGGCTGATTAGTTTTTCATAGACAACTTTTTATTTCTTCTCTATAAATTCATCATTTACGTTGTTTTTATTGTGTCCTCTCTGCAGCCCAAACTTTAAGTCCGATTGACATCATATTGATATCATATTTGTTAAGTCCATAAACTTAGAGCTGATTAGATTTCCATAGGCAACGGTTCGTTTTTTCTCGATGTTTCTTTATGATTTCATCTATTAAAACTGAAAAAATGCTCTCACGACCTGGAAATTAGAGATATTTTAATTTGGTTTCAACTACTTATACAACACCAAGAATCTTCATAAAATTGTATTCAAAGTTGGTCAATGTTAAAAGAAAAATATTCAACGGTTTGAAAAATTATATTTTATTTAATGGATTTTTGTATGAAACTTATATGTAACAAGAGAATATTTTTATGTTTGGCAATGTTCAGTTCTTTGATTTCATATTGATATAAAAATATTAATAGGTCTGATTAGCTTTCCATAGATATCATAAAATTTCTTCATAATATGATATCACGTGTCAAAATTTATATTCCTGGTATTAAAATTTAGAATGAATAAAAATGTATATAATTATATAAATTTCTTATGCATAGAAAAGTTCAGTAATTTGATTTCATGTTATAATGTAAAGAGCTTGAACATAGAACTGATTAGCTTTATATAAATAACATAAAATTTCTTCATATTATATCACATGTCAAAATTTTCAAAATCCTCTAACACTCTTTAAAACAAAATTTATCTGATGTTATTAAAATATTTCATACAACATAAGCATTTTTTACCATATTGAGATTGTCAACATTTCTAAAAAAAAATGAACGCTTACTATGGTGTGGAGAGTTTAGTGTTGGCCACAACCCACTCGTTTTATTAATATTTTTCAAATAATTTTGTATTGCGATTTTACTACGTTTTGTACATTTTAAATTCTCAGTGGGTATTGTGTAGCTAAGTGTCTCTATTTTTTGTTTAAAATCAAATTTCCTTATCTTTGCGGGTCCATTTTATTTGTATTATATTAAATAATAATAATAATAACAATAGTTGGCTTTCTCTTATTTATTTGGTATTATATTTCTTCTGAAGATTACGTATTATCGTACTAGTTATAATAACAGCATTTTGAACATAATTTTCAAACGTGTAACAAAATAGGGTTTTGGTATTTGACTATGCTTTCCCAAACGGACGCCATTTTGCAGTCAAGAATTGAAGTAACACTACACGACATGTCTGGGCGATTCAGAGAGTATGATTTATACCAGTGGTTCCCAACGGGGACGGCACCACCCACCGGGGGACCCTGAAGAGATCTAGGGAGTCGTTTTTGGTCAAAGACAAATTCACAGGGCGTTGACGGTGTGAAAACTTAGGCAGTGCGTAGATAGGTCGGTAGAGCAAGCGTAGGTAAACCATAAAAGTCTGTGCAGTCTCTATATAACTTTCGTGGGCGTACTTATTAAACATACATCGCTCGTACATTACAAACATAACAAGACTGAAATTTTCTCGCTGCGCATCAATTCTTACATACTTTATTCAGCCGTCTCTGTCCATAACTGGACCTAGGCCTCCTCATATCTCTCCATACTTCTCAGTTCTGTGCCTTCTGCATCCAGTCACCCGCATCCTTCTTTATATCATCGGATCATCACGTAGGTGGTCTTTCTCTACTCCTTCTGTCCTCAGATCGTCTCCATTCCAGGAAGACCACTTCAGGTTTACCATTCTTTCTACGACGTCAGTAACTCCCGATCTTCGTATTTCTGAGTATCTGAGAGTCTGAGATTCAGAATGACTGTTTAGTTGTTTTCGCTATACCACATAGTTTTCTGACAGTCGCATTCATTAGTGTAAGTGTTTCTGCTCCATATGTCATGACTGGGAGCATACATTTATATTATTTATTTATTTATACCATCTCGACAGTTATAACATTTAGCGGGATATTGCTGGTGTAGAATTCATTTAAATTACCATAGGCATTCCATACAAGACAGATTCTTCGTTGAAGCTCCGTGGTCTGGTTATCGCAGGAGAAAATTATATTGTGGCCTAGATATTTATATTGTTTTACCACTTCTATTGTTTGGTTATTTTTTGTTAAAGTGTCACTCAGAAATTTGAATCATTAACTTCGTTTTGTCGACATTCATAAGGAGTTCTTTTTTAGTTTCTTCCATAAGCTCCTTCAACATTGCTTGTGCCTCTGTCAAAAATTCATATTATATCAACAAGATGTTGTCATCAAATCTTAGGTCGTTTAATTTAATTCTATCAACCTTGATACCTGTGTCATCCCAGTCCAAATTTTTAAGAATACTTGAGGACTGCAGTGAACAATTTTTGGAGTGCAGTGAACAAACTGGTTGGTATTCTAATGGAGTTTTATCCTGGGTGTTATGTTATCGTCAATTCATTAAATTTTATTTTTTTTATTTAAAGTAAACAGTGATATATTAATTTATATCAGTTTACACAAAAATACTGATATTTGCTCCCTACGCAGCAATTGTCGTTTTAATTTACTGATATAAACATTACAAGAGTGAGATTTTCTTGCTGCTTGAAAAAAAATCGTTTTGGTTTGATGAGATGTAGGTACATGATAAAACAAATTAAATTCTCACTATTTCGTTTTTTCGTATTGATTTTCTGATACAAACATAACAAGACAGATTTTCTCGCTGCGCGGCAATTTTCGTTTTCAATTGTTGATAAATACACAACAAGATTGAAATTTGTTGATACAAAATCAGGCTCAACCATCTCACTTATAATATTGTATTATCTTTATTAGTAATATACTTCTTAATAAAATGTTGAGCATTAGACCAATATTGTAAGTATGTTCTAAGTAAATAATTTTTAAAATTTTGTAAATCGAGAATCATTCTATGAAAAAGTTAACTATGACCCAATACAGGACTGGAGACTTTACTTTGACCAAATATTATTATTCAAAATTTGTAATAACTTGATCGATTCCCCTAATATACTCAAAACTGTATCACTCCATGTACCGAATAGATATACCCGCTCACAAAATTTATTCCACATACCAGTTTGCCACAATAATCACCCATGTTTAGAATTCAGCGTGATTATAATACACATTTCAAAAATACAGATATTTTTTATGACACTTTACAACATTACCAAAAACAGACAAAGATGTTCTTAAACTCTAATTCACAATCTAACAATCCCCTCCACATTCACTAAAGATCCCTCCTCCTCCTCATCCTGAAAAATACTCGTTTACTGTATTTGTGCATATCTGTGTTGTTTTTTTATCTATCTTTTTAGTTGGGAACCTATGGATTACAGTTACATAATTGATTTCAAGAAGAGGGGAGTTATAAGTTTCTTTTGATTCTGAAAAGGGAGCGGGGAGCATGTTTCTATTCGAAAGGGGGACAGTGAGTATTGTTCTTTTCTAAAAGGCGGCGGTATGCCAAAAAAGGTTGAAAACCTCTGATTTGTACGAACGAGTGAATCTCGTATTATGCAAACATATTCGGAATTTCTTCCTAAATTATATTTTCTTATAAACATTTCGTGTACTCTGGAAGCGATGCGATTTTGCACGCTACACGAGAATAGTGCAAACCTTGAGAACTCACCTAATGCGCTTCAACCAAGAAAGTCAACAACAAAATTCATTTCTTATGCAAGACATAAATTATTACATACATTCAATTACATCAATGTGAGTTAAAAATGCACAACAATACCTTCACGTTCTATGATTTATTTATGAGAGCGATAAAAGAAATATATAAATTAGTTCTTGGTATCTCTAATCTGCTTATAAATTCTCCATTTTTTACTTATTAAAAGATGGAAATGTAAGAAGTCTGAGAAAGAGACAAAAATACATGAGACAAAATATAAATGCTGACGAGGCAATGAATGTGTGTCAAAATAGAAAAATGTGGCGTTCTATTTTCTCTTTCTACTCCCTGAAATATACCGTGATGGTATGTATGTACATGTACAATGTACATATGTTATATGTATGTACTTCATATATTATATGAATTCATTCATACCATCACGACATATCCCATAATGTGGGATTGCCAGCGTCAGATGTTCTGCTTTGCGGGTTTGCAAAATCTAACAAAAGGAAGTACGAAATCTGCGCGTATGCCCACACACTAGACTTTCTTATATGAATATCCTCTTTCAACAAAAAACGACAATTTTGAATAACACAGTTATATAATATTTCAGTGTAATTGATAAATAAATAACTACTATTATTATGCTAAAATTTTAAACTATTGATGATTGATCATTTTCATTGATAAAATGTGTTGAGTAAAAATAGGCTCTATTAAATAGATAACATTCAGGTATTGTCAACAGCTCGAAACAAAAATAAAATGAACTTTCAAATTAATTTTTAAAAATTCATCACATGCAACTCCAAAGTACAAAATATTAAATTTAAAAATTAAATTCATAGTTTAAAAATTCTACACATGAAACTCAAAAAATATATATAAAATTTAAAAAATAATATAAAAAGTATTTACACTGCAGAAATTTTTTAAAAATTAAATTGAAAATATGTTATTTTATTTTTTTTGTATAGTAAATAACATATTATATTACTCAATTTTTTCATGGATTATGAAGATATTATTTATATTTGTACTTTATTCGCCACTCTGCCACAAAAATTTGCAAGATTAGTTCGCTTCCTTTGTACCCGTTAATTATATAATAATGAACCATATTTCATACAGACATTTTGACAATATATTTGTACTTTATATGCCACTCTGCCACAAAAATCTGCAAGATTAGTTCGCTTCCTTTGTACCCATTAATATATAATAATGAACCATATTTCATACAGACGTTTTGCTTCAAAGCCAATTATGTGGGAAGGGACAATCCCTTAGTCCTGTGCATTATGGGGGGTTTATTAATTCCCAGTTTGGGTCGTTGATTTGATAATGTACAATATCGTTATTTAGCGTTGGACGGACACAAAGAAATTATATTGTTTAATCTTGACGATGTCAACCGACGACGATGGTTTTAGCGAAGTGAATGGTGATATTAAATGTCTTTGTACACGATGAGCTAAAATTGTCGATGTTATATATATAATAACGATAAAAGACAGAGACTGGATGCTGGCTTCAGTGTTATATTATATACAATATAATTTACCCTTTTGTCTTAGTAACTCTCCATTGTATGCATGATGTGACAGAAGACTCACTAACGAGCCACAATATACAGATACTATCGTATTATTAGACTCTGAAAAATGTATTTGAATATATATATAATATCTTCGAGAAACATATTCATCGGAGTGCAACAAATTGGTATTTTAATTTTAATTCATTAGTAATTTTAGTGTTTTTTTTATTTTTGCTACTTTTTTTTTATTTGATCTTCTGTTTTATATTAAATCTTATGTGAATATTCAATGCATTGCTGAATACCAGCTGCACTGTGGGTGACCATGTGGTGTCAATCGTCCTTTTCCTCATGACTGAGGATAGCGGCTGTAGTCTGTCGCCACACGTAAGGCCCGCCTCCATGCCAATCTGTTTTTGGCTGAACGCAGAGCACCAGTCACCGAAGACCCCATTGTGGACTTAACCAAATCGCTCCATCTGGTCGGTGAGCGACCACGAGATCTCCGTCCCTCCACGCTGCCCATCACAACAAGCTTCTCGAGGCAGTCTGGTTTTCTTCTGGCAATGTGTCCAAAGAATTGAAGGATACGTCTGTAACATATCGTCGATAGACTATCCTCAATCCTTAGCTCGTCTAAAATTGACACATTGGTTCTTCTGGCTGTCCATGGGATGCGCAGCATACGCCTCCAGCACCACATTTCGAAAGCATCGATCCTCTTTCGCTCTGACTCCCTATGTGGTGTACAGCTAAGAAAATCGCGTCTTTTTAAAT
>OY754974.1:19957959-20117959 GCA_963576475.1 Molanna angustata | reverse complement strand
CACCCATCCAGATATTTAACATATCAAATGACTAGGCTCTGAGGAGGTCTCTATACTGCCTAACAACCCTACTGATTCCCGAATATTAACGTTTAAAAAATCTTTAACGATTCTACGAGTATTCATTATTACCGTTTTTATGCATTTTTATTAATGAGTTTTTCGATAAATCAATTATTTCTAAATTACAATATTTTTCTTTATTTTTCTCTCAGTGTACTTTATTAATATTGAGAAATGTTAGCTTACGTTTATGAGGCAATTTCAAGATACTTACTATGATCTAAGTGAAGCTGTTCACGTACCTTCAAAGTGATTTTAAATACCTACCTCCACATAGTTACATGGAGCTCAGGGTCTCAAAATTAATAATCATTCATTTTTAATTGGCTCAATTTCAGCAATTCATTTAACATCCAAATCTTTATTTCTTTACATTAGAACTCTTTGTTCAACTTACAGAATATTAATGTTTCAAATTTATGTATTTGGAAAACACGGTGTTTTTAATCAATCTACGAAAATATTGGGCCACACTACATACGGCAGATTTTGTCACACTGGTGAGTTATTATTGTCATTTTTCAAATGAAGCAACATTTTTTTCTCTCCATTCATGCAAACGCAGAGTTTTCTGATCCAACGAAAATAAAATTGCAAAATACCAGGATTTTTGTAAAGTTGATGAATATGCGAGAATACCGTCACCTCATTTATTAAGACTGTTGCTTTCATTGCTTACAAATAAACCAATCTCTCAATAGATGGTACTACAAAAGGGTTTTTTCTTTACTTCATAGATGGCAATAGTAATAATTTCTTTTTTTCGGGTAATTAGTTACTCATTATTCAAATATATAGAACTTTCAAAATTTTCATTCATAAGGGAACTCAATAAGAAGGTATAATTGGTGAACGTTGCGCAAACACATAGAGTGATTACGTAAATCAGCCGATGACAGGTCGTAAGTCCTGTAGGTGCCTTGAGTTCCTGGTTTTTCTATAATATTCCAACTTTGTCTCTATTGAAATTTTGAAAAGTTTATCAATCAATATTTGTTGATGATGGCAAATTGAAAAGTGTCAAAGTAACTGGATTTTCTTAATTTAGGAACAGCCTTATCCTCTGTGTCTTTGTTGAGGCGAGTCCAACTCATTTGTAATGTGGAATAATGGAAAAGGTTTCATAAATTTTTTTTACGCTTGTTTACTCTTGTAAAAATATGAAAATTACAGCTGAATAAAGATACTCAACTGTGTCAAATAACAGTCCCAGAACAGGCTCTTGCCTAATGGTGCGTTATTAGTCAGTTTATATACATATGTTATCTTTGTTTTGTGTATTAATTATAAATAAATAAATTATAAAAAAACTGACAAACTTTATTATATTTCAATAATTTCTGTTGACAAACTTTATTATATATCAATAGAAACGAATATTATAATAGGATCGGGAAACCAGGCACCTACGTACTTACGCTATAGAAATATTCGTCTCTTATGAGATTTAAAGGGAAAAAATCAAATGTTTACACATATATTTTATAAGCGATCTCAAAATATTTAATGTCAATGACGTGATCATATTTTTAAATTTTGTTTATATTTAATTTTGATTGAGCTATGAGACAGTGACTTAGAATAGTGTTTCCATTATTTTCTATCATCCTTATATTCGGGTGTCCCATAAGACCCGGGTAATCAAAAATACAACAAAAAATATTTTTATTTTATTTTATGTAGCTTCTCGGGCAACTAACATCAGTTGCTATTTCAAATAATTATTTAACACGCACCCAATAACAAGCTGCCCCATTCTGGAGACTTACGATATATATCGTCTCACAGATCCAGGCTAAAAACATAATTTTAAAAACTGTGTCTCCACCGGTAATCGAACCCGGGATCCTTGCATCAGCAGTCAGATACCTAACCAACTGAACCACGAAGGCCGACATCATACAAATATCACACAAAGTTCAGCAATGAGATTCACCACCCATTCGGAATGTTACCTTTTTAGGTGAGACAAGACTAGGGTGTGAAGATACACGCCTGTGTAATGCCCACCCGCATACCTGTCGTTGGTTACCCACATTGTAGGGGATATTCTGTATGAACGAATATTTTAATTAAATAATTGTAAGATCGTACTTTTATTGCAAGCAAAGCAAATAGGTACGTAATATTCATAATTATGATAATAGCTCTGGCTACGAGGAACCGCCCTAGAATAGTGCTTCCACTATTTTCTATTATCATCTTTTTCAGGTGTCCCGTAAGAGCCGGGTAATCGAAAATGCATCAGGTAACAATAACATCTCACATAGTTCAGCAATAAGGTTCACCACACATTCTGAATGTTCTGCCTTTTTAGGTGAGGCGAGAATGATGTATAGGCATACACGCACGTGTCGTGTATCCTTTTAAAAGGTTATTCACACCCGCACATCTGTCGCTTGTTACCCCAAAATGTGGGACTGCCGTGATGGTAAGAATAATAATTGTTTCCCATTGGCGCTTTTGTCCCATTTCTATCGGGGTACGCTTTGACCATGATCCTGGAATTGGCGAATCTCGTTATTAAATTGAAGCGACTGCCATCTGACTTACATAACCCTTAGTTCAGACCCTTCCCTTCGTAAGGGGAATCAGATAAATTGGATCATGGCTATACATAGCTAGTTATATAAATCCGCACATAGATTTTTTGAAAATCCAGAGGTGCGTGCCCCGCCCGGATTCGAACCGTCGACCTCACGCAGTGGAGGCGACCACCTTACCGCTGAGCTATCACCGCTATTAATAAAAGTAGCTGACGAATATCTACCTGAATTAACGCCCGACGTCTTAATGAAGTTGCTCAAAGATATTCTTTTCTAAAAGCTGCGTTGAACAAATAAAGTCATTAATCTTAGGTCACCGAGCTTTTCTGTATTAAGATGTCATGACCAGTCTAGTTATCAACTTGGACCTTGATAAAAGCCTCCGGGGAAACACACCATTCACTAAATAACTCATTACAGTTCATAGAAATATTAAATGAAAGTAAAGGTAGGTACACACCTACCTGTTATTTGTGGTTTTGAAAAACAGTACCTAATAAAATAATTGTATTAAATCAAATTGTTATATTTTCTAGTGGGCATTTTGCCTCGTGGAAATATATCTTCATACTAACTAGTTCCAGCCCTGATATGGAAGAATTGCGTTAAATTATTATGGAAAGATATATTTTAATTTTTAACAGTAATTGTTGACACTGTTCGGCTTATAAAAAATGTAATATCCACAAACAAAGTAGGTTTATGATAAATTGTTTACATTCAATTTGTTTGTATGACTGTATGTTTGTATGACTGTATGTTTGTATGACTGTATGTTTGTATGACTGTATGTTCGTATGGTTTAAAAAAAACAAAATAGGTACCTAAGTAATAAAAAAAATAATGACAAAATTGAACAAGAATAAATTAAAATTGTATAGTAGATAATATATAATGAACACTTCCTTGCCCCCTGCGCAAGTGACGAGTTTATTGCCGTATGGCAATTTCTTCCAACTATCCAGTGTTTCCAGCCCAGAGAAGCAATATTTGCGTGAGAAATAAATTTCTCCTCTGCTGGGAATCGAACCCAGGACGCCCGCACAGAAGTCGAATGGCGTACCAACATGCCACGGCGATCGGCTATATGTATAGTATAAATATGTTTAGTAAGAATTTTTCGAGATAAGTACGCAACGAAACAATAAGTACCTACTGATTGTTTTATTTTAATTTATTACAATTCATTTTGAGATAAATTCAGCAGTTATATATTTTGAGATAAGTTCGTTCGTATAATAGTTAATCACCAAATTTTATTATCAGTACAGTTTCAGTTTCAATGTCGGCAACCCGACGTTTATTATATAAAATTACATGAATTACAATATATTTTTCGTTCCCCGTCTCAGAACTGATTTTCCTAGTGAGTACTTTATTGTAAATTGATTTATTGTTATTTTTACTTCCTCTGTCAACATAGTTTTGTTTATTTTATTTGTTGATACTTTTTGTACCAAGCATTAAATTTGTAATATTGCACGTGTAAATTCTAAATCGGAATACATTTATATTTTAAAGATTATGTGAACAATGTGATGTAATATATTCTGTGAATTTACCAACAAATAAAAATTAAATACAATAAATAAAATGTATACTCCGACTCAGTAACATCCACCTAAGATATGATAAGTATTATCTTCTACTTCGTGCCATATCAGGTCACCCTGACGTTGGCGATCACTGCTGAGAAGGCATCTTTATCCGCCGACGTCTCTGATATCTCTGATGATGACATCTGACGTCTTCCTATTCTTTCTCGGCGTCCCTCTATTTTGCCATTTATAATCACTTGGAGCAGCTAGTACTTTTTACCTCACAGAACATGACCCAAATATGATATTTTTCGTCGCTTAATTATGTCAACCAGCTCGCGCTCGACATTCGCTCTCCTAAGAACCTCCACATTTGATACTCAAGCGACCCAGGAAATTTTCTTAATGCGGCGATGCAGCCAAATTTCAAATGATTATTATAGGAGTACAAAATATTTGGTCGTAATACGAAAAATCTCAATTATTTATATTTGTCAAAAATGAGTTAATAATGATAATAAACACTTCCTTGCAAGTGACGAGTTTATTGCTATATGGAAATTTCTTCCAACTAACCAGTGTTTCCAGCTCAGAGAAGAAATATTAGCGTGAGAAATTAATTTAAATATTTTTTTTCTCTGCTGGGGACCGAACCCAGGACGCCTGCAAAGAAACCAAACGGCTTACCAATTGTGCCACGGCGGTCGGCATGAGTTCATATTATGAAAAACCAGAACAGGGCCAAGAGTTGAAATAAGAGAAGGGCTATAAGTTTTCAACATTAATATACAGTTGGTAAGCCGTTCGGTTTCTGTGTGGGCGTCCTGGCTTCGATTCCCAGCAGAAGAGAAATTTATTTCAATTCATTTTCTCACACAAATATTGCTTCTCTGGGCTGGAAATACTGGTTAGTAGGAAGAAATTGCCATACGGCAATAAACTCGCCACTTGCGCAGGGTGCAAAGAAGTGTTCATTATTATTATTAACATATCCGCGTACAAGCTTTTTTTTTTATTTTTATTCAATGATATGGAATTCGGTTTTTTAAATCAGGGGAGCAAGTCTAGTCCAACCGTCGAAATCAAAACCCTCACGCAATCCCATATCATGGATATAATTATTATATGGAGTTCTATAATATATTTAGATGTCAGAGTACTCCATATGATAATTATACCCATTATGTAGGATATGTAGGTTATCACGAGGGTATTGATTTCGGCGGTTGGACCAAACTTGCCCCCCAGAACCATGTTCTGTTTTAATTATGAATAAGCATTAGTTGATTTTTTTTCTTCTCTAATTTGTAAAGCACTTTTTTTATATATTTATTTTTAAAAATTATTTCTCGTTTTGTTATTGTATGCTATTTATATTTGAATGCTAATTTTTGTGTATGTTTTGTTAGTTGGCATTCACTGTTAAAAGTATCATTATTTCAAAATGCTTTAGCCCCGGCACAGGTTTTTTACCTAGTGGGATATTGCAGTTAAGAATATTATTTGTCAATTACGTATGCATGAATAAATAAATGAAATAAATAAATGTTTCAAAATGCAACTATGTTTCAAAATAATAAATAATGTTTTAAAATTAAATGTTACACATACAAAGGATCTAAAATGCAATGTTAAATACCATATCATATAATTTCTGTTCTGTTTATAGGTATAATAAAAAATAATATTTAATGATGGTTTTCTTTTCTTTTCAGTATAGCAGAATGGGTGAACCAACGGAAACATCTCACAGAACTAATGAAGGACGTCCGCTCTCATCAATCTAATATTTTATCTCAACAATACAATACACACTGCAGATATTTTTACTTTTATAGAAAAATAAACATCGGATAGCCGACCGTAAATAAAAGCAACGAAAAATAAATACACTCGAAAATAACCTGTGAAGAATTATGATGATAAGCACATAAAAACTTACGATCATGTCGAGATTAAAAGATTTAATTTCGGATATAATAAAAAACAAACATACTTCAGAAATTATCGAGTGTTAAATTCGCATTACCAAGCACAAACGGATCAAATCATATAAACGAACTACCTACATTATTTTCAAAATATTACCTACTCGATAAGACTAGGTACCCTTTGTGCGGTGTAAAATTGATAGAGTCATTATGTGGCCAGACATGCCCCAACAATAATATCAAACAAGTAAATCTTTTCATGAGATATCATCATTATTATAGTGAAACACTAAAAATCCTCACTTGAAGAGTAATGGTGTAATAACATTTTACACGTTGAAATAAGGTGGTCGACTCGAGATAGAACATGTCTGAGTTCATCTCTAGCGTTGTGCATTTGTAAATTACAGTCTCGTTGCACAGACAGACGATTCAGTCATAGTATAGAGAGAAAAACGTTATTCGTTTTAGTTACAGCTTCGGTGACGGACACATGTCAGGCGTTTGTTATTAACCAAGTCATTACTCGCGTCGTTATACATTATTTTTTTATACAGACCAAAGAAGTAACGCGATTGCTAATAATAATCGTACAAACGGTATAATATCGGCAAAAATTCTCCGATAAAAACTCTTCGTTGCTGATAACGCGAAAATAATTGTTGATACAGTGTTATCTGTATTAAACATTATACGATCAGTTCATAGTGTGCTGTGTTATTGACTGGCAATAGTGTTTCTTAATTAACATTTGTTTAGTTTCTATTTGAATTATAAACAGCTGGGTTTTGTTGATATTTTTATACACTGTGAATTAAATACAACGGAATGAAACAGTGAGTTTATAATCATTAAATTTGTTGATTATATCAGTGATGCGTTGGTAAAAAAAACGTAGATCTGTTCAATACAGTGAACTACGATATATCTATTAATCTATGCTACGAGTTTTCAAATAGGAGGCATTTCCGAACTTCCAAAAACAATGAACCACTGTTTGTAACTGTGACACAGCGTAATTATTATAACGAATGGTAATTAATAAGCCAAGAACAATTTGTAGTACAGCTGTTCATATCCATGATAGACTGATCGGATTGTCTCTTGATCTTGAGCCAAATCGCTAAAGTATCAATATGAAAACCAAAACAGGAATAGCACATAGAAGTATCACTTAAGACTATCAATCCTCTTGACACTAGATTGATAATTCTATTCGAATCTAAATTAATGCATACAATTCTTGAAAAAAAATGTTGTGATTTATTCCCTATACTGATGTTTTATTAGTTTACTTTTTAAAATTTGCCGTATTAAATCAATTATGTGATTTATAAAATGAAGACAAACAATATTTATTGAACCGAAAATATCGATATCCAAATGGGTTATTACACTTACGTAATTATAATAAAAATTTTAACAGTTTCAAAATGATGTTCCATGGGTACTTCTAAAAAATAAAGCATTTAATTTCCAATATCAAGAAGTATTCGAAGAGAAAGTGTATTCACTGGAAATGCATAGTTGGAATAATTGTCAAATCGAGTATTATTTTTTCTTAATTATTATGAAAATAAAGGGATTTTAAGGGAATATATTTTTAAAAATAAATATAAATGAAGCCAAGAAAACGATTGTTAAAGGTTATGAATTCATTAATCCTGCAGAAGCCATAAAAGGCTTATAAAACCGATACACTGGCTTTCACACTAGACTAAGTTACCTATGTGTGAAAAGTAAAGTTATTTTTAAAAAATAAGTACTTAGATATTTTTCAAATCGTAATAAATAGCCATATAAGCAATTATGTACTAAAAAAAATCTATAATGGAGTAAACTTGAATTTTTATTCCGACTTTAAATAGTGGTTTTAGTAATAATAGAGAACGATTTGAATTATAAACCAAAATACGAAACATCGTGCAAATTTGCAATTGAAAGACATTAAACATTTAATTTATTAGTGTAATTGGCACATTTTCGAAATGTGTTTTTAGAAAGATATCACAAGAAAAGTAATATTATTTAAGAATAGGTACAACAAATTAAAAAATTTCATTTTTATAGAAACACTCACTTTAAAGTGAAGTTAATAAAATAAAATAGAAAATATCAAATTTGTCAACAATCATAAAATATGTAGGCATAATATATCTTAAAAATAAACATGAAAGTTTGTATGTTCGATGAACAATATAACAGTGATTGAAAATTTATTGCAATCAATCCAACATTAAAAGTCAAATGAAGAAACAAAAAGTTTTTTACTGTTATTTTGTAAAAGTTCTTTAAAAGTGTTAAAAAAAGGTTATGTAAAAGTGCACGATGTCTTTTGTGAGATCTTACTGCACACTAAATTAATTTTAACGTAGATATTTAGATACTTGAAAGTGCTTTAAAAATAATCCGGCCAGTAATAAGTAACGAAGGAGTATTGTAATAATAACTAACGTAAAATAAATTGCTATAGTAACTAGCAAAAGAGTGTTACAATAATAACTATCATAACAGAATCATGATGTGAAATGATCTTTGAGTGTATTATTGTCTAAAAATAAGAGTGCAGTGGCGTGAAATTGATATTTCTCAAAAAGGTATCCTTGAAACTTCAACCGTTGTCAGAAATCCATAACAGGCTCTACATAAATGTAACAACTGCAAATACATAAGCTCTGTAGTGAGATAGGTATTGTCCTCACAAGTGGCTCCAATGAGCTACAGCGAAGCCAAATAAGGCTCTGTGAAAGTAAATGACCCTCAACACCATCTAGACTCTCTAAGTGATGAGTCCACAGAAATGTTACTGAACAAATTTATAAGTGTTGTGGTGTGATATTGTAATAAACATCAGCCTTGATAATCCAAAGCAAGCTCTAGGCAAATGTAATTGTGAAAATCCATACGTTTCGTGGTCTGCTGTTGTCATCATAAGAGGTTCAAATAATTTTCAGCCTTGGTCAGTAATCCACAGGAGGCTCTACTCAAATGTAAAAGTTCAATAAGTTTTGTGGAGTGAAGTTGTCGTCGCAAGAGTATCCGATAATCTTCAGCCGTGGCTCGCCACCCACAGGCGGGCTCGAGCCGGCCCTGCAGCTCGAAGGGTCTGGAGTCTGTGAGCAGGAGTCAGGATCCAGAGCTAAGGACGTCTTCGACACAAGATACAGAAGCTGGGGGCGGGAGCGGCGGCGGCGACTCAGGGTCGGGAGATGTAGAGAGACCCAGCGCCCTACGCCGCCGCCATCACCGCCCCTTCTATAGGCGCTTCTTCAACTACGTCAGATCGGCCTGGACGGGCGTCAAATTTGCACTTGGTAAGTTCAAAGTTTATAAATAATCAATATTCAGACAAAACATCATTAAATAATTTGCACTCATTTAAAATAAGTGTACCACACCATATTTTGACATGTATGAGATTTTTGATATTTTAGAAACCACAACACATTTATTAATAAGTTTTTCTAGCAACATAAAAATCATTTGGCTATGTCATTGTAAACATTAAAAACAAACATTTTATCAACTCATCAATAAACGTCTTTAATTTATCTTATTTTTTTTTTTCTTATTTAAAACAATTACAAATGAAATATTACTCGTAGGTACAAAAAATATTACAATCTGAATTCGTTCGCAAGAAATAAAAAACGGGATTTTTTCGTGAAAATCTACTATGGTCAAAATCACAAAAATGTTCATGTTGCTCATCTATTGTTATTTTTACGATAGCAGGTGGTTATCTATGTCTGTTTTTCTTATAAAGTGTTTATTTACAAAAAAAAATAGAAATATTTTTTCAATATTCTATGGTAGTTACTTTCAGTTTAAACCAAAACAAAGAATAAGGCAATATTATCAAATATTAATTTTAATACTAGCTGTATTAGATATTATTTGTAACACAACGACAACCCAAAACTTTTGGTAAATCAGGAAAAAAGTTTCCACGAATTTTGATTTTCATTTCGTTTCCTTCATTTTATGCTGTGTTCAATTAGCATTCTGTTGGTTGCGGAAAATCCCGTGTGAAATATTACAGCTTTAATAAGATGAAATGTATCTTCAATTCTGATTTCCGCACCAACAGTAAATAATATTTTATAACAACATAGAATATTATTTATTAAAATGTAACTTTTGTATTGTTGAACTTTATGCTTTGTTTGGTACGAAATGATGTTTTTCAATAATTATAAACACCTCTTAATAACTCGCCATGTTATTAGATGGAATGTTGGTTCAACTTGTATATTTATTATTATCCTCTTCTTCCTGTTTATTAAACTCAAAGTAACATAATTCATTTTCCATGAATAATGGAAAATGAATTATTAATTAAACTTGTCTTATTTTTGTTTGAATTTTAAAGTTCTTGAATTAACTGCCAAATTATTATTTTTTCATTATATTTTACACAAAATAAGGTACTTAGTCATATCGAGTTCTCCACTTTTCAACTTCATTTTCCCTGCAGTCTTTCTTGAACAGTGATCAGTTCCAATATTCAGAAAGACAGAGATCAATAAGCCCGTCAGTGTACAATTATATTTGTTTATATGATGTACAAGAAGATGTATAAATAAATAAAATAAGATCTGGGGGGCAAGTCTGATTCAATCGGCAAAATCAAAACCCTCGTGGTTACCCATATCATGGATATAATTATTATTATGGAGTTCTACAATATCTTTAGATGTCATAGCACTCCATACGATAATTATATCCATGATATGGGTCATCACTAGGGTTTTGATTTCGCCGGTCGAACCAGACTTGCCCCCCAGGTTGTTATTTTGTCTTTAGATTCCATCGGTATCCAATTTTTCTCTTAACAATGCAATTTAAGACATTGTTCTATAATAATTTTAAAGTTTTTTCATTAACACAGTGAAAGTTCATAATAATGAATTGAAATTCAATTTCTTCTTCATCTTGGTGTAGACCGAGGGTCTGTTGGTACAGGATGGTCCTCCTGAGATGTTGAGTTCCAGCTATCTCTCCATCGTTTCGGGGGTCTTCCTGGTTGACGCTGTCCATCTGGTACCTGGTGCAGAGCTATGTGTGGAATTCTCTTTTGGTTCATCCTTTGCACATGCTGGCACCAGTATCGTCGACGCTGTCTCCCCCATCTGACCACATCTTGGACCTCACATAATTCACGAATTGCCGTGTTTCTGATACGGTCACGCAAGGCCCTTCCAGCAATGGCGCGTAGAGTTCTCATTTCTGCAGTCCTCAGCATGCTCTTGGTCTTGACAGTGTCTGCTCTTGCCTCTATGCCATATGTGAGGATAGGTCGCACAAAGGTCTTATAGATGCGTAACTTGCTGCTGGTTCGCATGTCTTTGTTCCTCCATATGAAATCTCGCAGGAAGCCTGCAACAGCTGAGGCTTTGTCTACCTGAGGCCTTACTTCTTTGGGGAGGTCAAGAGTGCTGAGTAGGTCACAGCCTAAATATTTGAACTGGGACACCTGTTCAATAAGCTCGTCGCCCACTGAGATTCTGCATTCCATTGGATTCTTGGAGAATGTCATGCATTTAGACTTTGCTACTGAGATAATCATATTATACTATGTGCAGGATTCGTTAAACTTTGTCAGCATTCTCTGAAGGTCGTCCTTATTTTCGGCCATTATTGTAGCGTCGTCAGCATAGCAAAGTATTCCTACCACTTCTTTCCCCAGAGTGTACCCAAGCTTGAGAGATGCAACCTGTGCAATGATGTTATCCATGATGCAATTGAAGAGGAACGGGCTTAGGCTGTCGCCCTGTCGAATGCCAACAGATGTTTTTATTGGTTTTGTATATTTCCCATTTGCTCTAATTTTCGTGTTTCCATCTAGATTGGTCTCTCGTATGATGTTAATGATTGATTGATAGAAGGGAAGTATTTTAATATTGATATTTTTAATAACAGTGTAAAATCGTGTATTTATATTTTATAAGGATCTGATATTTTTTTGTTGTGTACTTACCTAAAGCAATATGGTGTCCACAAGAATTAAAATTTATTACGCAATAATAATTTTTCTGCCAAATAACAATTTATTCGGATTTTTCGATAAAATTTTTTAATTACTACAATATACATTATAGGTATACAAGCTGACAATAAGGAATTATTATAATAACCCAAATCGCATTTTATTAAAAATAAATAAACATATTTATACAGGCAAGGACATCAAATACAATATTATCTTCTACTTCATCGTGTACAAAGTCATTTGAACCTGTTTGTGAGAGTAGACTATCCATCTCTTTGCGAGTCTTCCGGGAAGTCTTCTATTGTTAGGTATTTCTGTATTAACAATTTATACAATTGTACCTGTGCATGCGTTCGACGCGGTTTTTCCAGAAGTGTCTTCTGCTACGTGTCCATCTTGTTAGGACATCGAAACTTCAATATGGATTGTAAATTTAAAAAAAATACGTCGTTTATATAAATAGATACCAACAAAATTCAATTAGTGATTCAACGAAGGTATAATGTAAAATAACATTTATGATTTTCAAATAACACTTTGATATGTTATATTCTTTTGTAAAATCATTCGAACCGTTATTATCGAAACTAGTTAAAAACTTAAATTCTTCAAACAATCCAACTCTACCTGGATACAAAAGACAATTATAACATTCTTTGAAACAAGTACAAACTTTTAACGAAGTAAAATTGTAGTGACTTTTGTTCGGTTGTTTTAACACCACCTACCTGAAAATTTCTTCGGGAAATTTAATCATTTCTATGAAAAATAATGTTCACGTAAATCTTTTATAAAGTGTGTAGATAAATAAATTTGAAACTAAAAGCCGTTATTCAGGGACACTGTTTGTCAACTACAATACTGTTATAAAAATAAAATATTTAAAAATTACCGCTCTAGCGGAATCACATTTCATTTTTTTTTACTCGTCTGTTTTTATGTCATTTCACGAGTGCAGCGTGAGAACTCAAAATATGGAAAAACGCTACAATAACGTTCCGGTGAAATATTACAAGAGGATGCTTTAAAATTACAAAACAAATAAAAAACGAATTCAACTCACACGATGCGCAAATTTTACAATTAATGTTTGACGTCAGTTTAATTTGCGATTTATTCATTTAGGCAAGAATAATAAACATCACAACATATTCCATTTCTTCACATAGCCAGACTACTTAAAGTATAAACATCAGTCATCAAGAATTACCACTAAATATAGGTACGTAGGTATTTGTTAAATTTACTTTTTTCATTGTTGATACGTGTGCATTTTCTCGTGTTGTTGTGTGTTGATTACTTTTATGGAGATCATTATAATTATTTAAAAACTTATAAAAAATCATGGAAAAGTTAGATATTAAATATGCGTTTTTTTTGGTACATCACATCACGTTGTTGAGTAATAGTTTAACATAATTTCTTTTACACTTCCTCAAAAGAATAACAAGATAAATGCGTAAGTTGAGCATGAATTAAGTGTTCTAAAAACTCATACTTTTATCATCATGCTGTTTCTCTATTTGGTGTAGGCAAAGAGAACTGAACCCCAGATTCTTTTATCTTGATATACATGTTTTGCCTCATTTATATCCAAACGTCGCGTCATACATGATATTATATTATTCTGACTCCGTTTGTTCCCATCTTTCAAAATCTCATTTATATGATCATGCCTATTCTTTTTAGGTCGGTCCCTACATCTCATTCCACTCTGTTCTTTCTTTGTCAGACGTTCATCGTTTATTCTTTTTGCATGTCCGAACCATCGCAAAGTATTTATCTTCATTCTACTCACAATATCTCTCTTGCATTCTCTTCTGATATCCTAATTCCTCATCCCATCACAAATCATTTATCTTTATTCTACACACAATATCTCATGAATGTCAAATCCCGCGCAGCCCAATTGGCCTGACACACCAACATGGAATTCCAAACGATCGAAACTTTGTAGTACCGCGAAAACGGCGCGGCGCATCCTGTCGGCACGGCATGCTCGTGAGTGTGAAAACCAGCGGTACATTGCGCCGAGCTGATTGGCACTCTCGTGAATGCGAAAATATTTTCTCTTTGTTTGTTTCTATTTATATATAAACAAACCGCTAAATAGCAGTTGTATAAAACTCATCATCAGAATTACAACTCATTTTTACTTGAAAATTAAAAAAAAATAGTACTTATTAATACAAAAGCGCCGACCGCTTGCGTATACTAATATTGATGGCTCGATGGCTCAATGGCGCGATGGCGCGCCCGTGAGTGTGATGAAAATTTTACAATGCTCCAAATGGAGCTCCAACGACGCCGAATGGCACGATCTTGAATGAGCTGCTTTACATTCTCTTCTGATATCCTGATTCCTCATCCCATCACAAATCATTTATCTTCATTCTACTCACAATATCTCTCTTACATTCTCTTCTGATATCCTGATCCCTCATCCCATCACAAATTGTTTTGTCACACGTAGGGGCCTCATTTTCACAGCGTTAATTTTACGTTAATGTCTCTTTTGCCATTTCCAATGTTCATGTCTCACTTGTATAGGTAAATGTGGTTTGAACAACAATTGCGTTGTGCAAAAGCGAGTTTTGCTGACCTTGAAATAATCGGGTCAGCCATTACTGTTCTTAATGCACCATTTACTCTATTTGCTGCCGTTGCCCTTCTTTCTATATCCTTTTACAATCTTTTATTTAGGAAGGAGGCTGAAGCATTCTTCCTAAATAAAAGTATCCACTTGTTATCGCTGTTCGAAATTCAATGATCGATTTTTTTTTCAATTTAGAATACTGTAGCTAAATTTGTGTAGTAACATGAAAAAAAAACAAGTAATGAAAACGAAATACGGTAAAGGACGGATTGTTTGTGCAAAGGAAGTTCCTTGTTTGAGGGAGAATGATGTTAATGAATAAATAATTTAATAATATTATTTACTTCTGTACCAAAATGAACCTTCATTTGAGTAAAACTTAGATAGATTATCTGTAACTTTTTTATAGTTTTGTTCGATTTTTAACAAAGCATTATTCGGATGAATGATGTGTGCTGACATAGTAGACTGCACTAACAGGAACAATGCGAAATATCTGTTGAGAACACAATGTGCAAATTTTCGCCACTTCATGAACTGCCGCGCCGAATGGGTAGTGGAATTGTATGCAAATTCTGTAAAACCGTTCAATGTTTCGAACGAAACATTCAAAGACTATTCGTTGGCGTTTTCTTTTGACGTAAAAAATATTTATTTATTTAAATAAATTAGTGCAAAGGTATATTTAACAAATTGTTTGTATTTCCCAATATAATTAATTGATTCGAAGACATTCTTAGGGGTTTTTCTTACGTGTCCCGTATCCTGTAGCAGTCCTCCAAACTGCATTTCAGTAGGTACTTATTTTTTGATATCTGGACATAAACACTTTTCAATTTATTATTTTTTTTATTTCATTTAGATATATAACATTACACAATAGTTTTACTTTAAACAATATAATATACCAATGTTGATACTCTCGCTTTCGAGAGAGGAGTATCGTTATTACACACAGAAGAAAAATTCAACTTATAGGATCATTTTTTGATCTTTTAATTCTCTAATGGAAGTGGGCAGGTCATTGTAAAATAATATTCCCCTATATGACAGTAATTTCTGTGCTGCAGTTGTATTTTTATTTCTCTAATGGAAGTGGGCAGGTCATTGTAAAATAATATTCCCCTATATGACAGTAATTTCTGTGCTGCAGTTGTATTTTTATTTCTCTAATGGAAGTGGGCAGGTCATTGTAAAATAATATTCCCCTATATGACAGTAATTTCTGTGCTGCAGTTGTATTTTTATTTCTCTAATGGAAGTGGGCAGGTCATTGTAAAATAATATTCCCCTATATGACAGTAATTTCTGTGCTGCAGTTGTATTTTTATTTCTCTAATGGAAGTGGGCAGGTCATTGTAAAATAATATTCCCCTATATGACAGTAATTTCTGTGCTGCAGTTGTATTTTTATTTCTCTAATGGAAGTGGGCAGGTCATTGTAAAATAATATTCCCCTATATGACAGTAATTTCTGTGCTGCAGTTGTATTTTTATTTCTCTAATGGAAGTGGGCAGGTCATTGTAAAATAATATTCCCCTATATGACAGTAATTTCTGTGCTGCAGTTGTATTTTTATTTCTCTAATGGAAGTGGGCAGGTCATTGTAAAATAATATTCCCCTATATGACAGTAATTTCTGTGCTGCAGTTGTATTTTTATTTCTCTAATGGAAGTGGGCAGGTCATTGTAAAATAATATTCCCCTATATGACAGTAATTTCTGTGCTGCAGTTGTATTTTTATTTCTCTAATGGAAGTGGGCAGGTCATTGTAAAATAATATTCCCCTATATGACAGTAATTTCTGTGCTGCAGTTGTATTTTTATTTGTTTTGTTGATTTTTATCAATATTTACTTGTTTTATACATGATGTTATTTCAAAGAAAGATATTTGTTTAGGATACCATGCATGACTCTACATGGAATACCAAATGAACAATGTCGAACAAGCACTACCCAAAAGTCGAATCGAGTATAAGTTGTTCTTCAGCTACGGAAAAAAAACTTCCTTTGAATAACATACTGCTACGGTGTGACTCCGTGGGGCGAAGCCTGGGGCTTCGCCTTGTGACGGGAATCGAACCACAGCCACCAACTAACCAGTAGTTCACATGAGACATCAGGGATACGATACTCCTTCTATTTGGGAGGTCACTAGGAGCCAAGAAAAATATAGAAATAAAACATTTAAGTCATCGAATGATCATTTTTAACTAACATGAAGTTAGAATAATGTCTGATCGATGCATGCACTGGGTGAGAGAGAAATTGAAAACCAGGAGATACAATAATAAATTTTATTTTAACCAGAACATTAATTATTATTTGGATACTTAATAAGTTTACCTTTTACAAAAAAAATCAATTAAGATCTAATTCTAAGATTAACGAATATATACAGACAATCACAAATTTGTGTACTAACGTATTGGCCAATTTACAATACAATGAACCCATTCTCAAAAATTATACTCAACAAATTGGTATTTAAAATTTAACCTTAAAAAATCGTCATGTGAAGCATGGTATTATGTAGATCATTAAAACATTACATATTTTTAAATAATACTTTGAAATCTTCAAGAATCCAGTATAGCCGCCATAAGGGAAGCGATGAGAGGCAGATAGAAATCCATCCCAGTGTAATATTTGACTTTAAAGATGATGATTTGATGAAATTTTATTCTTCGTCACTATGTCATATTGAAACGATAGTGAAATAATATATTTGATCTGATATTTAACATGGCATTCATGGTCATATTACCATGTTAGAGAATGTATTGGGTCTACTCGTACCCTTAAATTGAATATTTAAACCATAATTAGCGAAACTTAATACATTAAAACGGATATATATAAAAAAAGAGGGGTTGGTACGGGCCCTGTAACACAACAAATTATATGAGCTTGGGGTGCGTGATGACCGGCAAAATATATTTAAAATAATTTGGCTGTGGACTTACCCTCTTTATATCCTTAAAGTTAAAAAATAAAAATGGCCTCAGACGCCATTAATGCGAAGGTTTTTTTCTAATGAAAACGAAAGCCGCCATCGTGGTGTGTGGCCTCGTTGCGAAAAGAAGGAACGTCAGACGTACAATATCGATGAGCCCACGTGATCGAGCGGTGTGGCCAATGTCATAATTTCATAACCCCGCGAAACTGTTAAGTAAATCATCCTGAAATGTTGCCATTTTTTGCAAGGCGATCCACGCACAATCTCGCGAGGAAGTTGGCATGAAATATAACATGACAATACTTTTCAATCTAAAAGAAGAGAATAAAAAAATTCCTATTATCATCTAAATTAAAACATAAATGAAATAATTTGGTAGATATTTAGTTTTAAAATATCGTAAATTCCAAATTTTCGTGTGATTCAAATAAATGCACTTTATTATTTCAAAATCTTCGTTGTAGATTTATCGAGGAAATAATATTTCAAGTTGCAATTTCCTTCGCAATTCCCTTGTCTCCATGGTCATCAAAACTTCCTGTTGGCAAAATCCACTCAATCCCTTGACAACAAAACTATTTCATCGGTTAAAATTTTCTTCGATATTATATAGCTCCAATAGATATGTACCTACATAAAAATATCACCACATATTGTTTCTTTGCAAGGAAATATTTCATTATGTGCATATAAGATATTTATTTTATGCCTTTACCTAATTTATTTTTTCAAAATTTTCTACTGATGTATGTAAGTACCTATAAATTTAAACAGTATAAACGGTAGATAATTGAAGAGCAAATTAAAATAAGAGAGGGCTTTTAAAAACTTTTTTTTTTATTTTCTGTTTAATTAAGTAGGTACCTATAATTAATTAAAATTTTGATGACAATAATTAAACAAAAATATAATTTAAAGAAAATTAATTGATTGTACCTATTTCACAATAATATATCAAAAATACATCTCTACATCCTGTTTCACGTTACAATATTTAATTTCCATTTACTTGTAACATTTTAATATTTATTTTGTACATAAGCGTGTCATGAACTCTTGAAAAAATGAGAAATTTTGACACCTTAATAAAAGAATATGACGTTTTATGTAAATAACATTGCATCGTTTCCTTCAATAGCATAAATATTGATATCGAAGAGTCAAAGATCAGATATTCACCTGAAACAATATTTCAAAGCTCATGATTTTTTCTCCATCAACTCTTTAAGTACCTTAAAACTTTTTGATACAAAGAGCGAAGGAAGTTGATGATCATTCGATATGTTATTCTGGAAGAAGTGCTTCGCTGTTTCCTGCTACCATCCCCATCCATCTCGCATTAAAATGTCTGAATTCTCACACATTATATTTTACTGTCCATTTTTTTTCTTTCACTTTCACCCAAGAGTTTAATTTGATACAAACATCATTGAAGCGACCACTTTATAATGTAGGTACTGTGAAACTCTGTTAGAGGAGGCGGGAGAGTAGAGGGTTGTGACAGAGGTGGATACAAATTAGTCCGTTGAAATTATTTTTATTAACACTGTGGAAATCCATAATAATTAAGTAAATAAAATTTTTAAATAAAAATTTTGGTAACAAAAAACTTTGTTTCTTCCACTTCACATTTATATTTAATGGAACGTTTTCGAACTGTACTAGTTCAGATGAACTAGTACAGTTCGAAAACGTTCCATCAAATATAAATGTGAAGTGGAAGAAACAAAGTTTTTTGTTACCAAAATTTTTATTTAAAAATTTTATTTACTTAATTACAAATTAGTTATAGGGAATGTGTTGATCTGAGTACCACGTACTATAATTCGGTTGTTTACAATATTTTCCCCTTCATTTTCTTATTTCCGATGCTTCTAAAATTTTCTAATTCACGACCTTGTTTATGTAATTGTACAATTATTTCAATCGACTTCCAAAGATGAAGAGGCTATCTTTTATATAAAAAAGAATCTTTCTATCGGTCTGATTTCAGTGTGGTCAAGATCTGATCATGGAATCCTTGAGAAAATCCATGTACTCTTCAATTTTCACTTCAGCGATAGTGATTCATTACCATAGTATCCGATTTTATTTCTTTTTTTAAAGGAAATAAGTGCTTCGGGGATGATTAAACATATTTATTAGTTTCATCGAGTTCTGATGATAGGACTCGTGAGAAAAATCATATACCTCAATTTCCAAAGGCGTCTGCAATCTGTATAGCACGATTTGTATGAAATATACTCGTATTATTACCACATACCTACATACATACCATCACGCCATGTCACTCATGGGGTAAGCAGAGAGAACCAAACGCCACATATTTTTCTATCTTGACACACATTCATTTTGATGTCTGTTTATTTATATGAATTATTATTTAGTTATACCCAGAAATACCTACTATCGAATTTAATGTATATACCAATAATTAAAAGGTTTATAGCTTAATTCATACATATACCATTGTTAATATATAATGTTTACTTTTGGTTGTGTAAATTTACAAAATGAAAATTTATTTTATTGTTTTAAAAATTAAATTAAAATAAAACAAAGTAACTCATATTATATTATACAAAATACTCCTAAATTTCTAAGACATAAAAAAAAATATTTTAACTACACTGCTTTCATATCAATAACAAATAAGTCATAATATATATATATTTTTAATGCCGTCAGTATTCCCATGTCATCAAATAATATACTCAATAGTCAAACTCGCCGTTTTCTTGTCTGGCACCAATCTTTGGGGGTTTCCTTTGTTATGTTTTATTATTTTGCAAAGTTGGTAAGAGTAATTTAATTTGACGACACAGATCAGGTGGTAATCCATCACTTTGTGTCCGTTCAGGTTGCCTATATAAACATTAACCGCGCACAGAAAACATCAAATTATTATACCTTCGATATAATATCACTCATATGAACTGAACAAGGTTAAAGTATGTAATTGATAGCGGTGATCGAAAAGGCGCTCTCTTGGTTATTCATCCATATATAAATAATAATACATTTATTGAGACAGTAAATTTACAAATAACAGTTTATTGACAAAATAATTTAAAAAAAAACGTTTAGTCTCAATTGGACCATACTCAACTATATTAATTTATTTATTTAACATGCACCCAATAACAAGATGTCACATTATGGAAACTTACGATATTAATCGTCGTCTCACAGATCTAAGATATTGCAGTAGGACAAGCTCCCAGCAGCTGATTTTCATCATGATCCTATCATAAAAAAATAAATTTAAATTGTAAGTACACATATATACATACATACGAATGCATGCACGCACACGCATGTATATACACACATATACATTCATACACACACATATGTACATAAAAATATGGGGGCCTAGCCAGTAAAGATGGAGGTGGCCGCAGCCCCATCATAGGATTCTGGGTAAAAGGTCGGTGCCCCTTTCAATTCTTACCTATGGAAGAGCAGGACAGACGCCTTAATGTCTTGCTCGACCGTGACTCGTCACTCGCGGCGAGCCTGTATCATTCACTGGGCGTGGAAACCAAAGAACTGATAGTACTTTCTACGCGGTACGGTTCCTGTAAATCGCCAACACGAGTACTAAGGGGTGGAGGATCCCCCTTGTGGGCCATGTCCCGCTCGGCTGCGGTAGCCCACCCTGCTGATGAGACTGGTGTAGCCGACGCCGCGCTTGGCGTGGAAATCAAAGAACTGAAAGTACTACAAATGCGTGGTGAAGATTCTCCGTCGAGTCACGTGTTAAGGTTTATTTAAATCTAATAAGAGTTTTCAATTAAAATGTAAATAAAAACATTATCATTTGTAATTAATTTCAAAATTCTTTTACTAAACAAACAAATAATATTTTATTAAGAAATCAAGGAGAAACTCGTAAATAAAACAAGATTCATAGAAGATGTACGGTATAAAAATACGTATTGACTTCTTTGTCAATTAAGATTTATCTTTATTTTAGGTGATGTGAAATACATCAACAAAATATATATTCAAAATAGCTTATTGTTAGTTGAAATTAAAGATTCATCTCGTAAATAAACGTCAAATTTGCATATTTGCAAATAAACGGTAAAGTTAATTAGGTAAAATCTTACACCACGATTCGATGGAGGTTGGGCCACAATTAAAGTTAGTGCCAGAGCGATATTTGCGCAAATTGTTAGCAAAATTTGCTTCTGGTACATCAATGCTAATGAACACAATTTCCTCAGTTGATTTAATGGCTTGTCTTTGTCACAGAGGGGCTCCAAGTGATATTTTCTGTGGAAAGTCGTAAAAACAGATTTGCGAAAACAACATTTTCGTAATAATTTCGTACACTTTTACAGAGCTTCGAAGAACGAACAAGTTTTGAATGAATTATGCAATGGATCAACTCAAACCCAGAAAGTATATTTGCACTTTCTTTGTATACAAAGTGGCGAAAAAGATTTATTATGTAGATATATCTTAATACCAACAAGAAAGACAGGAAAATAACCTCACCATTTCTTTGTGACGAATAAATAAGATAATTTTATGATTCAGCATATCAATTGAAATAAATAAATATTTGAAACACTTGACGCTGTTTAAAATTATGAAGATGCGTCTGTTGTAGAGCGGTATTGTTTTGGATTAGCAATCCAGTAAACACGACTTCAAATCCTGTCTCAACTTTTTTGTTCAAGGCAACCTGTTTCAAGGATGATTATTATGTATTAGTTAAATGGTTGCGTAAGGTGTGTGTTGAATATAAAACATTTTACATAGGTAGTACATGTAACTTGACTGAGTAGCAATAAAAAATAATAATACTTTCTCCTTTTTGATTTTGTAGACTGTGAAATATTGTTTGTTATAATAACAGATGTTCCCTACCTGATACCTTTTAATACAGCAAACAATTTACATTAATTATAATTTCTCGTTACAAACATTGTAGAAAGTTCTTGAATATCCTCGCTGAAAACATTATACGAAATAATAGGCGTAATATGACTTGTAATTAACAGTTCCTTAACATTACTAACATTCATTTGATAGCCGGCTGGCTTCTCTATTAATTCCCTCTACCCTAAATAAATCAACCGATGCCCCCCTTAGCTTCACTATCTTTGTGATAATTTATCAAGTGGCATTAGCGAAGGAGTTTCTTCGGCTCTCCACATCAGACGATTCAGGTAAGTGCTCGTTATTTCCATAATAATCTCATATTTTCCACTCTCTAATTTTTCAACACATCAAAGCTCCCCCCTATTCCAGACGTCATTTGAATTAGCTGCTGGCAAAACAATGGGATGTACAAAAAATGTTAAATATTTAAACGAACCATCTGTCTGCCGCGCTTATTTTGGAGAACCGAATCCGAAATGTTTTTGGTGGTAAATTTATTTTCAGAGAAAATCGTTTCGAAACGAGGTTAGCCTTTGTATTATTTCAACTTTGTACTTTCATTAATAATATTGTAACTTTGACTTGTTTATTATTTTAAGTGAAATATATATTCTCAAATGTTTTAAGTACCTAAGTACCTACTGTATATTATTAATAAATTCTAGAAAATACGATATCTTCTTAAATGAAATTAATCTCTATCACATTCCAGTAGGAAGAAAAATGCTACGGACATTGAATTACCAGAAACAAATACTACAAGCAAGTAATTAATACTTAAATTTAGTCTCCAAGTAAATTATATTATTTATTGAATATTCCACTATGACAACGACAATGTATTGTACCGAAATTTATATTTATTTATTTTATTATGGTTCAAAGTCTTATTTATTTTTACAATTTATATTTCTACAATTTATATTTTTACAAGGTTTGTCTAGTTTTTTTTTCTCACTACTCAAATCTTTTGTTTTCATTTTTCTTGGGTTCTTATTTTCAAAATATTTCTATTTAAATTTTCAATTTAAATAGAAATAGTACTTAATTTCATAACACTGCCTCCCTCTTAGTTCAGTTCGTCCCGAACAGAATTCTCTAGATGAATAAATCGGCATTTTGAACCTTCTCTACAGTGAGATGCTTTGAAAAAGTAACATGGTACACTTTTTTTTATATTTTTACTGTATCTTGGATTATAGCAGCAAACTAGAACATTAATTCCAGTATTATGAAAAATCTCTTCTATCATATTCCGAACCACTTTCCAATCCATACCATCACTGATCTTTGGAATGCCGAGCTTCATAAGATTCAACTGTAACATTTGATCCCGCATACTTCGTAGACAGTTCCACATCTGAGCATACTCTGCTCGTTCCTCAGACGTTTCCTTATTCGTCATGTAGAATAAATGCTGTTTTCCATGCTGTGAATGGACCGCTTCTCCAATCTTCAGATTCTTGGCTTTTAGCTCATATAACATCCCATACTTTCTCATGATAACTTTGGCTATACCACTAGTCATCTTCATGTCTTGAGCCACACAGTAAGCTAAAACATTATCTTCTGGGATATCGAAGAGGTCTTGCTCAATTTCCACAGTCACACCATGGCGAGTGCGTCGATAAGGAGTCATCATGAATTCCTCGAAGGTCTTTTCTTCACTTTGGACATTGCAAACTTGAGCAACTGGATTTTTTTCCTCATCCTTGTTATCACCTAAAAAGGGAGCCAGGCGATTGAAATGTACCACTCTTGGCTTCCCATTTGGTTTTCTTCGTATACGATAAACCACATCATTAATCCTTTTGATCACTTCATACGGTCCTTCCCAGGATTTCTGAAGCTTTGGTGAGTAGCCTCGTCGTCGTTGTGGATTAAATAACCAAACCAAGTCTCCAGCCTGATAACCACCTTCCACAGCTTTAATGTCGTATCGCTCCTTCATCTTGTCACTAGCTACTTGAATATTGGACCGTACACGGTCATGTATAGCATTCATTTTCCTCCGAAGATCTGACACATAATCTTCTCCAACTAGATCTTCTCCAGGCTTAGATCCATACTGCAGGTCGCAAGGTAACCGTAACTCACGGCCAAAAATCACACTTGCCGGTGTTTGCCCTGTTGTCTCATGAATTGCTGCTCGATAAGCTAATAAGAACAAGTGGATGTATTCGTCCCAATCCTTCTGGTGATCGGACACTGCTTTTGACAAAAATCTTCCAATTGTTCGATTCATTCGCTCCACCATTCCATCCGACTGTGGATGCAAAGCAGTTGTTCTCGTCTTTCGAATTCCTAATGCTTCACAAATTCCCTGGAATACGGCTGATTCAAAGTTTCTTCCCTGGTCCGAGTGTAACTCCAATGGTACTCCAAAACGACTTATCAGTTCCCTTACCAAGACTTCAGCAACAGTGGTAGCTTCTTGATTCGGTAGTGCATAGGCTTCTGTCCATTTACTAAAATAGTCCATTGCTACCAGAATATATTTATTCCCTCTTTCCGTTGTGGGAAACGGCCCCGCTATGTCAATGGCTATCCTTTCAAATGGGCTACCAACATTATACTGCCTCATTGGCGCACGCCTTCGTTTCTGAGGTCCGTTTGAAGTGGCACAAGTTACACATCTTCTACACCAATCTTTTACATCTCCATTGTAATTGACCCAATAAAAACGTTGACGAATTTTTTCTGTGGTTTTTTTAACTCCCAAGTGTCCCCCAGACACATCATTGTGAAGCAGTTTAAGAACTTCAGGAATTCTCTTCCTTGGAATCAATAGTTGTTGTCTCTGCTGTGTTCCATCTTCATTCTCCAATACACGCTTTAACAACCCATTTTCCACGACAATGGATTGCCACTGAGCCCAGTATGACTTAATATTTGGAGATAGTGAAGCTATTTCTTCCCATAAAGGTCTTTGATCATTTTCCTTCCACTGCATTACAAACTTGAGATCTGGGTCTTCCAATTGGTCTGCTCGTATTTCATCATCTTGCCAAAAATTGTCAACGACCGTGGTTCTACAAGCTATAAAAAAATTTTCCTCAGCCTTATTACAGTGCTGGCAATCCTCTGGACATGGTCGCCTTGACAGTGCATCGGCATTTCTATGATGAAGTCCGGCTCGATGTTCAGAATCATAGTCATATTCTTGCAATCTCTCTATCCATCTTGCCACTTGACCTTCAGGATTCTTGAATCGCAAAAGCCACACAAGTGCCGAGTGATCTGTCCTTAAAAGAAATTTCCGTCCATATAAATACTTGCGAAAGTGCTCAACTGACTTGATAACAGCAAGCAATTCTCTTCGTGTTACACAGTAATTGCGTTCTGGTTTCGACAATACTTTACTGAAGTAAGCAATCACGCGTTCTGCCCCATCTTGTACTTGGGAGAGCACACTTCCGATACCAACGTTACTTGCATCTGTATCCAGAATAAACATTCCTTCAGCTCGAGGAATTGTCTCCAAAACTTTTAAAGCATCACCTCGTAATGATACACTCAACACTGAGGCCTTTCTTGTCATGGACCAGCCATTTATCATGGCCACTGTCTCGAACAATGTTAAATATTCTTCCCAGGGGCATTTTCCATCAAAGGTTGGCATATCATTTCGCACGCACTCCACTGTTGGTACTCTTGTATCTTCTACACACTTAAAATTTGTATCTACAGCTGAATTTTGCTCGGAATTCATTGGCGTGATTGAAGGAAGCACTTGATTCTCCAAAACTTTCATCTGTTTAGTTAATTCATTTATCTTCTCATCAAAGGTCATAGAATAATTCTGGAATTTCTTTTCTATAGTATTTGAATGCTTTTGAAGCATCGCTACTTCTCCTTTGATTTCTTTAATTTCTCCTTTTATATCTCTGGAATGTTCTTGAAACTTCTCTTCTATGTCTCTGGAATGTTCTTTTAAGACTTGACAAAGATCGTTGTTAGAGCAAGGCATTTCAAAAAGGTATGTGTCTGGATCCTCACCATCACTTGCATCACTTTTCTCAATCGTAGTTGAAGTGCATTTTTATTTCCTGATGTATCAGCGTCTCTCTCCTCCAACTCATGTTTTAAATCAACCACTTTCAACTCTAAAAGAGTTATTTTTTTTGATGCCATAATAAATGTCTTTATAAATAACTATTTTATTTTTTTCTTACACAAAAAATACTTGGGTATTTTTATACCCCACACCTGACACCAAATGTACCGAAATTTATATTTATTTATTTTATTATGGTTCAAAGTCTTATTTATTTTTACAATTTATATTTCTACAATTTATATTTTTACAAGGTTTGTCTAGTTTTTTTTTCTCACTACTCAAATCTTTTGTTTTCATTTTTCTTGGGTTCTTATTTTCAAAATATTTCTATTTAAATTTTCAATTTAAATAGAAATAGTACTTAATTTCATAACAGTATTTTTTGTATGGAATATTTTGTTTGACTAAACTATTTACATACATAAATGTATTCCTCCATCGTGTTGTTTAGCATGAAGAGCATCGTTCAATTTGAATATCTCGTATTGCATTATGGAGAACTTTAAATATTCAGACAATATTCTTTATGGTAGGTACCTGGTATTGCATTATGCAATTGTATTCATATCCGGATATCTTTTGTAAAGATTTGTTGACTTTTTTCGACGATCGTGGATAATATAATATGATCTTGACATTATGAAAATAAGTTTTCATTAGTCCTGATGAATAATGTAAACTTTATAGTTTCATTTATCATTAGCAGACATTTATAATATTTAAAAAAACTCCCTAAGTACTTTGTTTAATTCCACTATTTATTTTTAATTTTTTATCACATTTGCTTCGGGAACCAACCGAACTCTTCTTCAGGTCACACTTAGACACCGCTCATATAAAATTACTAAATTGTGATTTAAGCAATGTGAAATATAATCATCATTATTTCAACTACCAAAACTACAGATGTTTACAAGAAGAGTTCGGAGAGAAATTTTGAATACGAATCTGGTTGGTCAGAAGAAATTACTTAGTGGCAATAAGCACGCCAGTTTGGCGGGTTTGTTGTCGTTATATGTTAAAATTGTGAACAGTATAATTTTGTTTATATTGTGCACAAGATATATATATTTTTATATTGTTTACAAAATATAATATTTGGTTATATTCAAATAATCCTATAAAAAAAAATGTTTCATATAATAAATGTCATTTTGATACTCGCTCCGACACGGGTATGTTCCCAGTGAAGCGGGTGTCGGTCGCACATATAAAATAAAAAACAAGTGTAAAGAATTTAAAATAAATAAATAAATAAATATAACTTATTTAAATTGTACTTTTTTATAATATTGTACCGAAATTTATATTTATTTATTTTATTATGGTTCAAAGTCTTATTTATTTTTACAATTTATATTTCTACAATTTATATTTTTACAAGGTTTGTCTAGTTTTTTTCAACTCACTACTCAAATCTTTTGTTTTCATTTTTCTTGGGTTCTTATTTTCAAAATATTTCTATTTAAATTTTCAATTTAAATAGAAATAGTACTTAATTTCATAACACTGCCTCCCTCTTAGTTCAGTTCGTCCCG
The DNA here is from genome assembly GCA_963576475.1 of Molanna angustata. Taxonomy (NCBI): domain Eukaryota; kingdom Metazoa; phylum Arthropoda; class Insecta; order Trichoptera; family Molannidae; genus Molanna; species Molanna angustata. Next base: position 20,089,837 of record OY754974.1, on the reverse strand, counting down.
AACAGAATTCTCTAGATGAATAAATCGGCATTTTGAACCTTCTCTACAGTGAGATGCTTTGAAAAAGTAACATGGTACACTTTTTTTTATATTTTTACTGTATCTTGGATTATAGCAGCAAACTAGAACATTAATTCCAGTATTATGAAAAATCTCTTCTATCATATTCCGAACCACTTTCCAATCCATACCATCACTGATCTTTGGAATGCCGAGCTTCATAAGATTCAACTGTAACATTTGATCCCGCATACTTCGTAGACAGTTCCACATCTGAGCATACTCTGCTCGTTCCTCAGACGTTTCCTTATTCGTCATGTAGAATAAATGCTGTTTTCCATGCTGTGAATGGACCGCTTCTCCAATCTTCAGATTCTTGGCTTTTAGCTCATATAACATCCCATACTTTCTCATGATAACTTTGGCTATACCACTAGTCATCTTCATGTCTTGAGCCACACAGTAAGCTAAAACATTATCTTCTGGGATATCGAAGAGGTCTTGCTCAATTTCCACAGTCACACCATGGCGAGTGCGTCGATAAGGATGGTTCAATAACGCTATCCCTTTCCATGTCTTGAATAATTTGATCTGCTTCCGCCCGCTTTGCTAATGGTAGCCTTCTAGGTAATTGGCGGATAGGCCTTGCGTCACCCGTATCTATTTGATGTTGAACAACATTGGTTCTTCCTTTAGAAAGACTCGCATTCTCAAAAACATCTTGATAATGAGCAATGAGGTATCTAATTTGTTTGCTTTGTTCTTTGGTAAGTTCCTTACAAGCATCTTTTACAAAGTCTTCAAGATGTTTTGGTACATCCTCTGAAGAAACTTGTGCGATGCAGGCATTTTGTGTTACTGATGAAACTGATGAACACACACTTAAATAAGCTCCTTTTTTGACAGTTACTGGATATTCATTTATGTTCATTAATCTGACTAAAATTTCCTTTTGGTTTTGAATCAGTGCTCTTGCAATTAATACTCCTTTTCCTGCTTCATTGTTGGCGTTGGACTCCACAACCAAAACATGTCCATTCGGGATAACACAGTCTAAATTGACTCGTACTAACATCTCACTTTGTTTTGGAATAGTTACAACATCCGCTGCAAGAACACGTGTAGAAAATTCCTCACGCTCTTGCACGAGAACATCTTCATCTCCAATTTTCAAAGATCGCCTCTTTAGATCCAACTGGAATCCATATTTCGCCATTATGTCCATTCCGAGAATAACTTCCTCCTCTATATTCGCCACTAGCACCTGATGATCGAAGATAGAACTACCAATTTGAAAGTTGGCATATGTCTCACCACATATAGATGCCGACTCCCCAGTAGCTGTTCGTAATGTCCATTTAGTTGGTGTAATACACTTTTTGTTATAAAGCAAATCTGGTCTCATGATTGTCATCGTTGCTCCAGTATCCAGCAAAAGTTTCAAATTCTTTCCATTTACTTTGCCATTTATAAACATACTGGTATCTCGACCACTGAATGATGCAACAACTGCAGATCTCTTTGAGGCATTGGTAATGTAGGTCAACAGTTGCCCCTTCCCATCAACCCTTTTTAGTTTTCCTGTGGCTGTTGCTGTTGCGTTGTTGCTTCATTTGGACACCGATTACGTAGATGTCCAGCTCGTCCACAACCCCAGCAGCGAAACTGTCTTTTTCTTCCTTGCAATGCCTTCATCACCTTTTCGACAATGCATTCGATGAGTTTTTGATTCTCTTCAACGGCCTCAACAACGCGGGCTTGAGCATGACCTCGTAAAGATTTTTTTATAGATTCAAATTCGAGTGCCTGGGTTAGAGCGTCACTCAAAGTTTGTGGTCTAGCTAGTTTTACAGCTTGTTGTGTCTCATTTGCCCACAATCCATCCAAGAACTTTTCTACTGCAAGGCTTTCACACACATCATCAGGAACCGTAGGGTATGCATATCTAATTAGACGCGCTATATCCGCCTCAAATTCCTGGAGAGTTTCATTAGATTTCTGATTACGATTCTTAAGTTGTGACCTGTAAAACTGTTCCATGTGCTTATGTCCAAATCGCATCTCAAGTCTCTCAATCAACAATTTTAAATCTCGTCGCTCAGCTAGAGGAATTGTCTCCAAAACTTTTAAAGCATCACCTCGTAATGATACACTCAACACTGAGGCCTTTCTTGTCATGGACCAGCCATTTATCATGGCCACTGTCTCGAACAATGTTAAATATTCTTCCCAGGGGCATTTTCCATCAAAGGTTGGCATATCATTTCGCACGCACTCCACTGTTGGTACTCTTGTATCTTCTACACACTTAAAATTTGTATCTACAGCTGAATTTTGCTCGGAATTCATTGGCGTGATTGAAGGAAGCACTTGATTCTCCAAAACTTTCATCTGTTTAGTTAATTCATTTATCTTCTCATCAAAGGTCATAGAATAATTCTGGAATTTCTTTTCTATAGTATTTGAATGCTTTTGAAGCATCGCTACTTCTCCTTTGATTTCTTTAATTTCTCCTTTTATATCTCTGGAATGTTCTTGAAACTTCTCTTCTATGTCTCTGGAATGTTCTTTTAAGACTTGACAAAGATCGTTGTTAGAGCAAGGCATTTCAAAAAGGTATGTGTCTGGATCCTCACCTACTTCTTGCATCACTTTTCTCAATCGTAGTTGAAGTGCATTTTTATTTCCTGATGTATCAGCGTCTCTCTCCTCCAACTCATGTTTTAAATCAACCACTTTCAACTCTAAAAGAGTTATTTTTTTTGATGCCATAATAAATGTCTTTATAAATAACTATTTTATTTTTTTCTTACACAAAAAATACTTGGGTATTTTTATACCCCACACCTGACACCAAATGTACCGAAATTTATATTTATTTATTTTATTATGGTTCAAAGTCTTATTTATTTTTACAATTTATATTTCTACAATTTATATTTTTACAAGGTTTGTCTAGTTTTTTTCAACTCACTACTCAAATCTTTTGTTTTCATTTTTCTTGGGTTCTTATTTTCAAAATATTTCTATTTAAATTTTCAATTTAAATAGAAATAGTACTTAATTTCATAACAATATTTTTATTGTTTGTATATTGTTATATTTTGTTTGGTTTCAATAATAAAAAAAAAAATATTCTGTACCTACTAGATATATTTATTTATTTATTTATTCACCACCTTCAATTCTATTTTTCGAATGTATTAGCTCGCATAATACATAATACATTCCAGAAATCGATAAAAACCGGAGAAAAATTTAAATTTGAAGATTTTAGTTTACCCTTTCATATATGATCGGGTTTTATATATGAAAGGATAGACTAAAATCTTCAATGAACTTAAATACGTTATTGTCCACCTGTTTGATATTTCATACTATGAAGTTCTTAAATAACAAGTATTCTTTTACTAGAAGAAAACTGCATAAGACGTTTGATCATAATTATGAAAGTGGCAAAGAGTAGAACTATATCCATTTGCATATAAATTAAATTGAACAGTCGTCCATAGAGGCGTAGCGGACGGATCGGACGGAGCGCATCAGACGAATTTTTGGCAGTGCGTCCACCAATGAACACTAATCGGATTGCCGACACAAATGTTATTTGGGTTTGTCAACAATTTTCCATAGAAAATGCAAATACAATTTTTTTTCGGCTTGGTAATTACATGCTTGGCTAGTACATGGCTAGTTTATTATAACAAGAAAAAAAGAATGAATGTAAAAATATAATATTATAGCCCATAGCTATTTCTAGTATATTTTTTAATTTATTAATTTATTTATTAAATTTACATATTAATATATTAATTTATTTATTTATTAATGAATTAATTAATTTAGTTGTGTATTTATTTGTTAATAAGTTAATTAATTTATTTATTTAATAATTTATTTATTTATTTTTTATTTTATTTTTTTTATTTATTAATTAATTAATTTATTTATTTATTTATTTTTTTATTTATTTATTTATTTATTTATTTATTTATTTATTTATTTATTTATTTATTTATTCATTTATTTATTTATTCATTTATTTATTTATTTATTTTTTTTAATTATTTATTTATTTGGTTATTTTTTTTTTGTATTTTTTTTTAACATATGTTCATGAACCACGAAACAAAATACATACATACATAATAATAAAAAAATGAACAAATATATTTGTATATATTGTGTACAAAATATATTTGTTTATTTTATGTATAAAATATTATATTTGTATATAGGTATTGTGTACAAAATATATTTGTTTATTTTATGTATAAAATATTATATTTGTATATAGGTATTGTGTACAAAATATATTTGTTTATTTTATGTATAAAATATTATATTTGTATATAGGTATTGTGTACAAAATATATTTGTTTATTTTATGTATAAAATATTATATTTGTATATAGGTATTGTGTACAAAATATATTTGTTTATTTTATGTATAAAATATTATATTTGTATATAGGTATTGTGTACAAAATATATTTGTTTATTTTATGTATAAAATATTATATTTGTATATAGGTATTGTGTACAAAATATATTTGTTTATTTTATGTATAAAATATTATATTTGTATATAGGTATTGTGTACAAAATATATTTGTTTATTAATGTGTACAAAATATACCTATTTGTTTATATGGTGTACAAAAAGATAAATTAAAAAATAAATAAATATTTCTTTAATATTTATTTACTATTTATGTTTTTTCTGCTTTATTTAATATATTAAGACGATGATACATTATAATTTTATTTATTAATTTTTATATAAAAGATTTCTATTGATATTTTTAAACAACCTATTGTCATACTACGCTTTGTACTGACAAACTATTCATACAGTTTAGTCCAAAAATAATAGATTCTAATGTAAGTTTTAAAAATTAATAAATAATTAAAAAAAAGTGTGTGTAAATCTTTGATGGTTTTTTCTTCAACCCGTTTGTCAAATGTTGTGCGATTTTTCTCGAAACAAAGCATCAGGTTTATTATATTTAATTGAGTATATTATATATTATATTGAGCTTTTGTTAACGACGTGAAGTTAATATTATTTTCATGTATGAAAGTATTTTTCATCATTTTTCTCACAGTTGCCACTTTTTATGGCGGAAGTTTTTACTGTTTTATTTGCGCCTTGAGATTTGTATCTCAAGAGCACGAGGGACAATATAAATTTTGCCAGTTTTTCATTGCGTTTACCCAAATATGACATAATCGTCTCTAAATTTTGACAAATCATTCCATTGGTGTGTCCACCGTCGAGTGAATTTATAAAAATCAAATTGATTATACAGTATGTCTGTCCGAAATGTTATGTTTATTCTCCGCTAGCGTTATATTAAAAAAAATAACTGAGTTTTCTTATCATCTTATAGAAAATTAACACAAATTATATTAGAATACAAATTTGACATTTACATCAAAGAGAGTAGTAAACAAACAATTCAGTAGCATTCAAAATAAGGAAATCAACAAATAATTGTGATAATATTAAAATAAACAGAAATTTTAATACTTGATGTTGTTTCTGCCACAGTCCCAACCCTGTTAGTGTACACAGTGTACATACGTAATGATTTTTTTTAATTAATTTTTGGCGTTCCACCCGATATCGAATGATATAGCCACTCATCCTTAGTAAGAAAAAACATTGCGGTAGGTGACAAATATTGAAAACACTCCCACCGCAATGCTTGTCCCACTCCTGGGAACATTACATATAGGTATATCTATAAAAATAAACAAAAAAATGAACGCAATAATGTTTTCAAGTTTTAATTTCCTGGTCAAATAAGACGAAATAATAAAACAGGAAAACAATCAGGTCGGCATAATTCGAAAAAATACGGAATACCTACATAAAATATATACACATAAAAATATACACAAATCCAAGACTTGGGGACAGTTTTTTCAAAAGAGTTTATGGTTTTTTTTTTGAAAATTATATTATACTTGTTATACTTTTATTAATATTTATATCATTCAAAGGCAAAACGAATTAAGAGTAAACTAAAATGAAGTGCGTGATTTTTTTATATCTGACATAACTGCTTTTCTGTGTAATAATTTATATTCAAAGAAAATATGATCACTGTTCTCTTCCTGATCACCGCATTCACATGTTGGGGACTGAACAACCTGAATCCTAAATAAACGAGATGCCAAGGAGCAATGGCCAATTCTTAAGCGACAAAGTAAGGTGATGTCAATTTTGGGGAATTTTTGACTATAAAACCATGGAAATCTTGAAATATGGTCTTACAAGGTTTTATAATGGGCTCCTTAAGTAGAGGATTGCCATTCTTCCAGCCATTTTTCACGCACTTTTTTGTCAAGGTTTACCATCCTCTCAAGTAGTATGTGATGAAAACACTGGGGAGTTAATCCTAATGAACACGCTTCTCTAGCCAGCTGATCTGCCCGTTCATTACCTGGAATACCCACGTGAGATGGTATCCATCCTATTTCCAACTGGATATCCATATTCTGAAGATTCAAACAGTAAACACTTTATAGTCCAAAATAAATCATCATGGGGGTCACTGGTTTTGTTTTTAATGAGCTTTTGTATGAGACTGATAGAATCAGTGAAGATTACAGCTTTTTGAATAGACATTGAAAGAATAATTAAAATGAATAATTAATAATTAATTATTGTTAAAGCCTCTCTCATAGCTACGCATTCCGCTGTATATCTTCTTCTTCTGAGTCGCTTTCCTCATCACTGAGGGTCGTGATCCTCTCTTCTCTTCGCCATCATCACTTAGTGGACAGCACTCCTCCATCTCTCCCGACACTCCGCAGTTCGCAATGCACCTACTACTGTTAGGCCAGTAACCGCTTTGATCTGGTCAGTCCATCTAGTCGGGGATCTTCCTCTACCTCTACTTCCCTCCACACTTCCGGTCACGACCAGTTTTTCCAAACAGTCCTGACCACGTCTTGCGATGGGTCCAAAGAAACGGAGGATATGGCCAAGACAGACAGCTTACAATCTATCCTCAATCTGAAGTTCCTGTAGAATGGAGATATTTGTTCGATGTGCTGTCCAGGGGATCCGGAGCATGCGACGCCAACACCACATCTCAAAGGCATTAATTTTTTGTCTCTCTCTTGCCATTAATGTCCAAGATTCCACTCCGTACAAAAATATTGGGTGGATCAATGCACGGACGAGACGAATTTTTGTGGCTGTGGTGATGCATCTATCTTTCCAAATTTTATCCAATTTGGCAATTGCACTTTTGGCCATGCCAATGCGCTTGCGTATCTCCATCTCACAGCTTCCATCTACAGAGATCGTTGAGCCAAGATAAACAAAATCATCGACAACTTCGAGATCTTGTAGATAATCTGTTCTCTCTAGCTGTCCATATGGAGGTGTTTTTGGGACGTTTAAACTTTTCCTCGATATTTAAACTAGGAATACAGAAGGCTGCACCGCACTCTCCGTTAGGAGATTTTGAACCATCTGTGTATATTGAAATATGATCCTTGCTTCTTCTTCTTCAGCCTATTCCGTCCACTCCTGAACGAAGGCCTCCTCCATTTGACTCCACGTCGACCTGTCCTGTGCAATTTGCAACCAGGATGTGCCAGCATATCTTGTTATATCGTCCCTCCACCGCAGCTGCGGCCGCCCCACACCTCTCTTTGTCATACGAGGTCTCCAAGTCAGCACTCTCTTTGTCCACTTCTCGTCCGAGCTTCTGGCTACGTGTCCCGCCCATTTCCATTTCAGAGTCGCCACACGGTGGATTATATCTGTTACTTGTGTTCTTTCTCTCACCGTTTCATTTCTTACCTTGTCTCTTAGTGACAGACCCAGCATGGATCTTTCCATAGCTCTTTGGGTGACTCGCAGTTTCTCGGCACTCAGTTTAGAGAGAGTTACTGTTTCTAGGCCATATGTAGCAACCGGCAGCACACATGCTTCATATACTTTCCTTTTCAGGTTTACACCCGAAAAATACCCATAAACCTGAAAAGGAAAATGGTCCTTGCATCTGTCATCAATCAATACGTAATGATTATGTTGGTTCAATTGAGTAAACCTGTGCTGTGTTGTTGAGTTATATTAAATTAAATAAAAATAATACATACCCTCCCCAATTTCCATCGCGTTTTAATTGAGAGTAAAATAATATGTTGTGTATTTTTAATGTGTGTATTTCAAATATCTCAAAAGGCTGAAATAGGTGAAATAGGCTATTGTTGAGGTAGGTTCTCGCTACCCATTCCGCGTTAAGATACTAAAATCTGGTCTTAAAATAACGCTCTATGAGATCAGTTCTTAAGTACACACATTATACAGAGTACCTACCTTCTCATTTCCTTATATACCTAATGCTTTACCCTGTAATGGAATTTATACGTCGCCATATTATAACAAAAAGAAGACTTTTTCATATAATTCTATCGCAGATTTTTTTCATAAATTATTCCACTTAACTTTTGCACTTCCTTATTTGAATATTTCTTAAAATAAAACCTACGTCTTTAGTTGAACCACTTTCTTTAATTAAATGAAGCGATTTGTTGACAATGCGGTCCCGGCAAAGGTCCCGGGTTCGATTCCCGGTGGAGACACAGTTTTTAATTGTGTTTTCAGTCTGGATCTGTGAGACGATTAATATCGTAAGTCTCCAGAATGTGGCAACTTGTTATTGGGTGCGTGTTAAATTAATATTTGACATAGTTCCTGTTAGTAAGAATTTAAGTAAACTATGAATTATGTAAGTTTATTGTGGATACAGATGCTGGCAAACTTCTTGAGCCTTTTAGTCGTGGAATGGAGCAGTATGCGCATATACCAACCCAGCAAAAAATTAGCGCTCTGCGCGCCCACGTGACTATACTTATTTTTAAATTTGAACCAATCAAAACCATCTCGGTATTGTCTTCAAAAACTGATGAATTGTATGTATTATGTTCATAATATTATCTCAAAATAAATAAAACTTGTACGATGATTTCCAATTATTTAATACCACGTCCAGTATTAATTATATTTTACAAAGCAACATTAAAGTATCGATCCTCATTCAATAATAAGCATTCAACCATCCCTCGTCTATACTAAACCATGTTAATAATTTGTTGGTAGACCGTAAGGACTAAAATCCATCGCATAATGAAGATATCTTCAGTACGGCGCACCTCATTCTTTCCGGGTCAAAAGATCCCGCTGAATAAAGCAATCGGAACCTTAATGCATTGCTAATGTTCCATCACAAGGTATTTACATTAGTTCCGCATCAGGACATTCTTATTCCTAGGGAAACCTCATCACTATTCAAATAAGTGCCTTGGGAAATTATCGTTTCAAAACTATGCCTTTCTATATCAAATATTTGTTATTCAAATTAATAATTGGAATATTTTCAGTTAAATAAACTCATTTTATTTACTTACAAAGCAAAATTATAATAAATTTACGTTAAATAATCATTTGCGTGAAGATTTTAATTTCAAAACACCATATATAAGCATATTTAAAAATTCTACATATATGTATAGTTTATTTTTTAAATCGATAGTGTGATATATCGATGTATCGCCTGGGTAGAGGCAATCAGTATAGCATTGGTCAGTAACGAAAAAACTACATAGATTTAAGCAAAAATCGACAAAAAAAAACAGAGAATATTCCAACTGTTGATTTGTTCAAAAGAATTTATTTCTATTAACATAAAGACAAATTATCGAGCCAAGGTACGGATATTTGTATACAGGGTCTATCTTATCCTAATATACATACCTACATGTTTTATATGGAAAACAAAATATCTTAAAATATTTATTAATTTTTGTTTTAGTGTTTATAGTTTGGTACGTATTCTTCAATTATACATACAATCGCCATCGACAGTTGGACCTCATGTGTTACATGCAACTAGTTTTATATAAAAAAAAAATTTAAATAAAAATAAGACGTAAAGTCGGTATTTTAAGTTTATTTTATAGATACTACCACGGGAATTTCTCAGAAGAACTTGCATCTTTGGTCCCTCCTCCACCCACTCGCAACAGAGTCACTCGCTTTACTCAATCGTAGTACCCATTCACAGTGGACCTTCAACATATACGAACAAGTCGCTTCTCGAACTCCTTTATTAATACAGCAGCCCGACTGTGGAACGATCTTCCGAATTCTGTGTTTCCACCTTCGTACAACCCGGGTCTTTTTAAAATCCGAATCAATAAACTCTTTTCTAGACTGCAAACCCCTCCCAACGCTACGTAGTGCGCTTCTTCGGAAGAGCAAAATGGACCCAAATCCTAATAGCTGGTGTCTCCTAAGTAGACACGTTAAAAAAAATAAAAATAAAAACGCATTTGCTTATTAATGCTTTTTTAAGAACGTATTGTACACCTGTCGCTGGTTACCCCACACTGAGGGGTTCGCCATGATGGTATGTAGTTTATAAGTTGTGTGCAATAAATTTAAACCGTTGGGACGGTTTCTATTAAAAACATTATATTTATATATAATGTTTTTTTTATTTATTCGGATTAATTGATAAAATATTTAAATATAGATCCACCCATAATTTTGGTTTGACAATCAACAATTTGATTAGGTAAATTTTCAACCTATTTCAACAAACTAAACTGCCTACTGTTTACATTTATTGTTACCTTAAATCAAAGTGACTTCCCAACTTATCATATGTTTAAACAACGACGTAGGTATATAATAAACAATAAACATGAAATATGAAATTATACAGAACAAGAGTAAATAAACAAACTAAACTCACAATAGACAGAACAGAGCTTCGCCCACGATAACAATGTTATTAATTTCAGTGTACATCTGTTTTGTTTTTTGTTGGAATACATTAATATTGTGCGATATTGGCAAAAGAACAGATAGGACAAGATGGAAAATGAAAGGAGTGGACTTACTGTGCTAGCTGTTTTCTTCCTTTTCTCTGTCGCGTTGTTCTTCCTTCTCGTCACTGATTCAATAAACTATATTTACAATATTGTCTGTAACATACGTGCGAAAGCCGCGAACGTATTTTAATGGTTTTATTATGTATGAATTAGGCACGGCGCGATGTAACACGAGTAGTGAAGGGAGACGCGTATTCTCGAGACTGAAGAACGTGGCTGGCTCGCGCGCGAACAGAGGCGAGATTATTGTTGCCACGTTCAGGTATGGTAATAGAGCGTGATTAACAAAAAAAATACTTATAAATCGTGACTATCTTTATTACACCTTTATTTCATAGAAGTCAAGTTAGGACTGGTCGAGAGTTGTTTAACGCTTGACTAAAGCGTTATAGAGGTATAGCCAAGCATCTTGAACTTTTAGCCAATAAGGGGGGCGATTTGCACGTAAACCTACGAAGCAAAAAGACACAAATTTGCGCTCTGTGCAAACGTAAGCTCGTTCATGATGTTTGGCGAAAATTATACCAAATATTTCAAAATAGCGGATCTTTCACATATGATCCGACGCGTATTTGAGATTGACAGAAAAATTTACTCCTTATAACGTTTTTCCTTGTTATCCTTCATCGCAATCGTGTTTACATTGACTCAATACGGCACATTGCGGTGTTTGTTTTCATTTTTCGAAGTCAGATATACAAAAATTACATCTATTTATCTATTTTTTGAGATCTATGAGCCATATGAAAAAATAAATGAGGGTGTTCGTAAGCAATTCTGTGAACTAGTTAGTCACATCTTAGTATACGTTTATAAGTAAGATTTTTTAATACCGATCTTAACTATTTAGTTGTGAGTATCTAGTTGCGCGTTTAGTAAGCTATTAACGAAATCTATTAAGACCGAAAATTTTTAAAGAGGATGTGTAACCAGAAGATGCACGATAGACTGAGAAATGAGGATATTAAAAAAATCTAAAATCAAGAATTATCCAACTGTCGATTTGTTCAGGAGAACTTTGTTCTCTTAACATATCGACAATGTATCAAGCCAGAATACGCGAGAATTGTATGGAGAGGTCTACTTTTTTCACGGCTTTTCCAACTTTGAAGTCAAAAAACACCAACTTAGAGGCTTCGCAGCATATATGTTCCATACACGGATTTACTCAGAATTCGGAGTAGAACATTTCGTGTGTCTGTGTGTGTGTCTGTGTGTGTGTGTGTGTGTCCGTCCCCCCCTTATAACTTTTGATCCGCTCAATTAACAGAGCCCAAAATTTCAGAATATATACACAATTATAGGCCTACAAAAATTTAATACTCATAATTTTGAATTTTTGTTTCAGTCAGGGGTTGTCAACTTTTGAATTTTTATTTTATTTTTCCATATATCTCTGAAACCATAAAAGCTAGAACGCTGAAAATTGGTACAAACATAGAAAAATAAAAAATTTCAAATAAATTTTTTCAAAAAAATTCCAGGGTTTCTCAAACATTTTTTATTAAGAAAAATATTTTTTTTATGATAAATTTATGAGTTTAACTGCCTATATTTCCAAAACTTATACAACTATCGAAAAAAGCCGAAACACCCCAACTAGATAATTTAATTTTCTATAAAAAATATTAACATCGTAGTAGAAGATCTCAAATTTTTTTAACAAGTTTTTTAAAAATTGAATTTAGTGACGACATCGCTTCATACATTTTGTATGGCAGTCGCCTATACACAATATGTAAGAAGACTTAATAGTTTGATACTTCATCTCCAAACATACATACCATCATGCTATTTTCATATTCTGGGTAGGAAAAAAGGAACTTCCTCCATACTATCCTATCTTGACATACATACCTACATAATATATGTTGTATAGAAAACAAAATATCTGAAAATATTCAATAATTTGTATTTATGGGTTTATAGTTTGGTACATATTCTTCAACTATACATACTATCGCTATCGACAGTTGGATCTCATGTGTTACATGCAACTAGTATAATTTATGATATACTTACTTACTAACTTAACGTGTCCGGTTGATTTGAAATAATGTAAAGATTGGCCGAAACTTTGTCGTTTCCAGGGGGCGTCAGATTGCTTTGTTTATTTAACTTTACTTTTTTCATTGTTTAGTAAGCCAGATGTTTTTATTTTTTTTTTTCCTATATTTTGCAATCCTTCGTGGAGGCTCCTTTCTTGCCCCCCAATTTGTGATATGAAAATGTACAAATAGAGGTGATACAGCAACGAAGAAAAAAAAGAACGAAGAACACCTGGTCAAGAAAGTGTAAAAACATTGAAAATAAATGTATTTGGAGAAATGGATGAAATTGATTGATAGAAATGGATATCATGAACAAGAAAAAAATTAAATGTTTAACTATTTACAGCTTGACTGTAATCGGGCCTTCAATTGTTTCATTGACTCAATAATGCATTAATGACGTGTGTATATTGTTCGTTGTTTAAATTATACATATACAAATGGAAAAACTTTGCATAAATATTTAAATGCTAATTAAATTCATATCATTTTTGATGGCATATTTTCGATTATGGTGATGGAGAAAGCTCTAAAAACCGATGACTTTTATAATGCCGCGTTTGTTGCTCCAAATTCTACAAGACTCACATTTTCACTTCGTAAAATATCATTTGTTTTGCGGTTTTACACTGTAATAGAATATTATAGCTCTGAGACACATAACTAAATAACATTTACTCTGAGACATTTACCATTAATTTCGAATACAGTCATGATATTATTGTAACAATGACTAAACTTAGTACTTAGCCATTTATGGAGGTACCTTAAGCACAGGTAAACATCGAGTAGGTACCTAACAAATATATCTTAAGCACACACACACACCTAAAAACTAGCTCAATTCACTTTTATATTGTAACAGAAAACCTGCTTTTATCGCCCAAATTTCCATTTCCTTTATATGGGTATCCTTCAATCCCGCCGAAAAAAAACATGTTTGTAGTCTTATATAGCTTTCTTTAGAAATAGAAAACGGTAACTGCTCGCGGTTAATAATGATAAAATACGATTTTATATACCCTCAAAGGTACTTTCCGTATACGTATAAGATAATTCAATTATCTCTGAAAAATAAAATAAATATAATATCGCAAACAACAAGAAGTCAAATTGTGCTTTGTTTGGAATAACTCGGCGTATGAATTTTAATAACTTTTACCTGCTTCACATATTTGAAGTATTACATTTGGGATTCCAGCATGTCATCACACACATAAATTATCTACATTTCTAAAACAACACAACAAGTTAATCCATTATTAATTTTTTTATAACAGGCACGTGTCGGATTCACACACAACAAAGACGAAATTCATTTCTATATGCCCGCATATATTGTTATAATATTTTTACTATATTAACATTTTGTTTTCTTTTATATCCCCCAGGTTGACGACAATAATATCTGCCAAGAGAGGAAACCAAATACTTTCTATATTTCATTGATACCTAATTAATATTAAAAGTAATGTTTTGAAATTGAACTCACTAATGACTATGTGGTTTGTTGATATAAAAATTGTTTCATCAATTTGTGCCATTAAGTTATCTTCGACAATATTTATATTAATTAACTATACTTAAACAAAAGTCATTGTTTTATTATTTGTCATCATGGAGTGTGGACTGGGCTGTTGTTGAAATGAAGCAATTTAATAATAATATTAACCAAGATCCATCAAATAAGGTTTTCATGATAATATTCAGTCAACGCCCAATCAGCCATTTTCCAAAATGGTACGTGAATTGGATTTTTTTATTAATGCTATTTAAAATTCTATCCCCGAGCGATTTTTAGCAATGGCAATTCAGATATTGGCTGTATAACTGGATTGAATGAGCAGAGGACAAAAAGATATATGGGAGTACAAAGTACTGTAGTACATTCAAGGCGGGTTGAAAGCTGGACAGATAATACTGATCGGTACTGCGGCCTTTCTATTATCTATTCATGAATAAAAGTACTTCAAAATGTCAGACGGGACATAAATACATTTAGGTACTATCTCAATTTATTGAAGTAGGTAAATCTGGATTAGGAAACTTTAATTGGATATTTTGTAATACTGAAACTCGATCGATTATGGATCAGTAGCAAATAAATAGATGCAGAATCCTGACTAACGATTTCATTTTCTTTTTTTTGCTTTGAAAATGTATGAGACGTATAAACAGAAAAAAAATATTAATAGATGAAATTGGCCAATAATCATATTGGAAATTTATTTATTTATTATTTATTTTCTTTGGTCATCATTTGACCAAAGAAAATAAGGCTCTCCTCAAGCAGGCTAGAGATTTGGCAAAACTTAGGAACTATAAATACGTTTGGGTAAAGGATTGCCGTATTTATGCGAGGAAATTGGAAAAAGCCCCTGCTATTTTAATCCAATCAACTAACGACTTACAGAAAATCATATGACTCTCCGGCGTCCTGAACTTATTTACGGCTATGGTTTTAACTGTTTTCACTGCGATTTTATCATACATTGAATTAAATTTTATAAATCCAGTTCCATATTTATTTATTTTTATCTATCTAACCCGTTACTCAGTACTTTTCTTTCACACTTACATGTTTTTATACTCTACATGTTATGTGCTTGTACATATATATGTATATTTTCATTGCTTAATATCTCTATATATCTACTTATTTACACATTTACCGACAAGTTATAGTCATTTACTTTCATATTTGCGAACTTACGTATTTATTGAAATATACCTATGTATTCTATTACTTATATACATATATGTTGAATCGTTTCACCTGTTTATCAAATTGTTTATTCTCACCTCCCTAATTCTTACTAGTACTCACCTGCTCGTGATTGACGAGTGTTGTAGAGTGTTTGCTGACGTTCTTTCTCACCCTGAGCTTTGTAATATTATTGTGAGATTATTAATCATGGCTAAAGCAGAATGACCACATTGTCGATTTACTACCAGAACGTCAGGGGCCTGCGGACTAAGACTAATGAGTTCTACTACAATGTGTTACTCAATCACTACGACGTGATCTGTATCACTGAGACCTGGCTCTTGGATTCCATCGGTGACCCAGAGTTGTTTGATGGGAGATACATCGTTTATAGAAGGGACCGTTGCTATGAAGAAACTGGTCAGAGACTCGGTGGAGGAGTGCTTATAGCTGTGCGCAAAGACCTGTCTGCAGTGCAGCGGGTAATGTGGAATACTCGTGCTGAGGACATATGGGTATCCATTGGACTTCGGCCTTCGGGACGTAACTTTAATATATGCTGTTCATATGTTCCTCGGAATTCTGAATATTTCGAGAATCTCTCTGCTGGCCTGGATATGTGTTCAAGTTTATTGCAGGAGTTCACTGATGACCTGTTTTTGTTGGTGGGTGACTATAACCTTTCATCCATTGACTGGAGTAGGTCGGACAGTGACTCGCATTGCTTACCTACTGGCCACAATGATACTCCCTCTTGTACTCTGATAGACTTTATGGAATTTGGTGATCTGAAGCAGTATAATTTTCACCGAAATGTGCACGGAAGGATACTTGATCTTGTTATTTCTAATACCCATTGCTCAGTGGTCCCATGTCCCGAGCCATTTGTGAAAGAAGATGATCATCACAAATCTCTTCTTGTGTCCGTGAATATTGGCGAGGACCCCTCTTTGAGGATCCCCTCAAGAAACTATTTTGTTTTTGACAGGGCAAACTATCCTGAAATAAAGCTTTTCTTCAGCGGCTATGATTGGGAGACCGAGTTTGAAGGTAGATGCATCGAGGAGGCGGTTAGCTGCTTCTATTCTGTTCTCGAGAGAGTTATTTCTCAACATGTACCACGGAAATGTATTCGGCCTTCCGGTGGATATCCGGTTTGGTATAGCAGAGCTCTCGTAAAAATAATAAGAGAAAAGTTAAAGTTCCACAAACGATGGAAGCGAACTGGTGATGGCGCCGATTATGCAGCATTCACATTGCTGAGAGCCAGACAAAAGAGAATAGCTCGAGAATGTTACCAGAGTTTTATTGCAAGAACTGAGAGTCTGATAAGAAGGGATCCAAAGAAGTTTTGGTCTTTTGTTAAGTCCAAGAAACCGACATCCTCTGTTCCCAATTTTATGCATTATAACGGTGTATCTTGCACTGATTTTCAGTCAATTTCAAATCTGTTCAGTGACTATTTTAGCTCTGTTTTTATCGAGAGTAATATAGATATGCCGCGGGTTTACTGTGGGTCAGGCTTGGATATCCATAGTGTTCGGTTTACGCCTGCTTCGGTTCATGAATGCATCAGGGATCTCGATGTGGGGGGAGGAGCTGGACCGGATGGAATTCCACCTGGGTTTATCAAACAGTGTGGTGCAGAGTTATCGGTGCCATTGTCGATGCTTTATAGGAGGTCACTGACTGAGGGAGTTTACCCTAGCCAATGGAAGAAGTCGTATATAACGCCAATACATAAGTCGGGTGATAAGCATGACGCTTCGAATTACAGACCCATTTCTAAAATTTCTTCCATCGGGAAGTTGATGGAAAAAATTGTAGTTCGTCAGCTAGCACCTGCTGTGAACTCCTTTATTATTCCTAACCAACATGGCTTTATGAGGGGCAGGTCGGTTGAATCTAATCTCCTGGAATTTACTGGCTTTGTTCTTGATTCCATGAATCGAGGAGTACAGGTTGATGCAATTTATACTGATTTTGCCAAGGCTTTCGACAAGATCAGCCATAGTATACTATTGCACAAACTTCGATGCTATGGTATTCATGGTGATCTACTGAGGTGGTTTTCATCATATGTCGAGGGGCGGTCTCAAGCTGTAGCTATTAATGGCGCGCTTTCGCAGTTCAAGGGCTGTCACTCGGGAGTTCCGCAGGGTTCCCATTTAGGACCCCTGCTCTTTATTCTGTATATCAATGACATCAGTATATGTTTTAAAAATTCAAAGTTTCTCTTGTTTGCGGATGATGCAAAAATCTTTCGTAGGGTTGGAGGCTTAGAAGATTGTTCGGGGCTCCAGAGTGACCTGCAGCTCCTTGCAGAATATTGCAGGTGTAATCAATTGTTCCTAAATATATCCAAATGCAAGACTATCACATTCTCTAGGAGTGCACGCCCGGTTTGCATCAACTATTGCATTGATGGTCAGATCTTGGGTAGGTGTGAGGAGATCAGAGACCTGGGAGTGATCATGGACAGAAAACTCTTGTTTGGGGTCCACGTTGACACTATCATTCGGAAGGCATACAGAATGTTAGGATTTATACTGAGGATTGGCAAACCTTTTAAGTCGCCCTCGACTATGACTGTTCTATATTATTCATTGGTAAGAAGTCACTTGGAGTTTGCATCGGTTGTGTGGAATCCCCAATATTGCATATATAAAAATAGAATTGAGGGATTACAGAGGAGATTCGTAAGATATCTGGACTTTCTGACGAGCCAAAATTTTGAAACTTATAAGCTTGCTACTCGACACTATGGAATCACCACACTTGTAAATAGAAGAACGGAGACTGATATGGTTTATTTGTTTAAGATCGTAAATGGAGATGTTAATTCTGCGAATTTGCTCGAGCAGGTACCCTTCAACTGTCCGCAGCGCGTCACTCGCGTTAATCACTTGTTCAGGTTGCCCCACTGCACCACTAACTATGCTCGTAATTCGTTTATGCAGCGTAGTTGTTCGATGTATAACACGTTATTCGGTGGCCTGGACATATTTCTATTAAGTAAGGGAGAGTTTAGGAGAGGTGTGTGTGGTGTATTGGAATCATCCGATCCCTAATCACCTAATATAAGTATTGTATTGTGTTCGTTTAATGATTGCTTCACTTAATTTCATTTCTCTATATATATAAAGGACTAATATTTGGTAATATCTGGAGTCTTCACTGGTCTATATGCTGGTAACTCATTTTTTTGTATATATTATATGAATTTGACTGTTTGCACTCTTTAAAATGAAATAAAATAAAAATAAAATTAAAAATAAAAAAGAAAAATACACAATACAACAATATATACAATTTTTAAAAAGATACATTATAATTTTTTAACAGATTTTTAATTATCTCAATAGAGACGAAGTTGGAATATTTATTGTAGGAGAACCGGGAAATCAAGGCACCTACAGGGCTTACGACCTGTCATCGGCTGGTTTACGTGATCACTTTATGCGCTTGCGCATCGTTCACCAATTATGCCTTTTTAATGAGATCCCTATCAATTCAATTTTGAAAGTTCTATATATTGTAATACTGAAATTCTTTTCGCTTGAAAATAAGGAATTTTTACTACAGCCATCTATGGGTGAAATTATGAACAACAATCTTATTATTTTTATTTATTTTGTTGGAACGCCATCTATTGAGAGAATTGGTTTTTTTTGTAAATAATGAAAGCTACAATTCTAATATCTGAGGTGACAATGCATTTTTCGCATAGAAGTCACCCCTGAATTGCGCCAGACTTATAAGGTCATTTTTGTCTTATTTACCTACTTGTACCAATGTGTAAGTAATCGAATATTTTTATTATTGCATATGCGCAAACAAATGTTTGCGCATATGCAATAATAAAAATATTCCATTATAATTTTGTTTTTTTTTTATGATTCAACTTCAAAAAGAGTTTTCTCGTGCTTTGAAGTGAGTCACATTTCACAAATCTACAAACTATCTAATCTATTTATATACATACATCTTAATCTAGGCACTAATCTTTTTACAATAACATACATATTTAGATACAAACATACATAATATTATATATAAAGAGAGAAAAAAAAATACAAAATTGGTCTGTAGAATAAATAAAAATACACAAATTGAAAATAAACAACACACAATGAATACACAAGAAAAATGTTACTTCAAAAAGTCTTTCAGCAATACCAAGAAACCACCAAAATTATTTTGCGCCACTATTCTCATATCCACTGGTAAATCATTAAATCACTTCACCCCATAATATGAATAATGATTTTGGCCAAAAGATGTATTTTTCTTTGGGATCTTTATCATTCTACTTGTGCGAGGACCAATTCTTAGATTGTTTATAGGGTGAATTTGGTTAGTGAAATATTCTTTACATATTTGTTTAATTGCATTTATTTTATATAACACATTTAATTTTTTAACTTTAAATTGAGAAAATAACTCTTCAGTGGGAAAATCGCTTGGCTTTACTAAAATAATTTTAATAATCTTTCTTTGTAAATGGTTTGTGATTACAAGAAAAAATAAAGAAATCTTTGTGGAGCCTTTGTATTTTTCGTAAATATTCTTTAAACCAAGTTATCATGAAACTGGCTCACACAAACCGCAATAATTTTAAACTAATCAAAAATATTTAATGCGGAATCAATCTCCATATAACCTCTATAATTAACAAGTTTTCATTTAGTTTAGGAAATGTGTAATGATATAAAAATGCACTTGTTAGATTAAGGACGTGTTTATTCTTCATAAAATTTTGACGTTCATCAATCATTGAGGTAGAGTCAGACACTGGCAAAATAGCCATATATATGGCAGTTTTCTATGGTGATAGCGTGTAATTAGGGCTATGGTAGGTATTGGTAATATTTTTATCATAGTTTTCATAGAACTATGGCGAAACTATTGTACCCGTGTGAGTGAACACTCGCATCCAGTGCCATAGAATATGGTCGGCTATGGCATTAAAAAAATATTTAAGGTGTTGGACATATATTTTTTTTATTCGGTATCGAAGCCGTGTTTTGCAATTTCATCAAAATTTTCGAAAAACCACAATTGGTTGTTATTGCGTCTTATTCAGTTGCTAAGGGGCAAGTACCTAAATTCTCAGAAAACTAAGAATTAAAGGAAACGCAAAATATGGATGCGTGACTGGATAGAAAGGCGAGATAATATAGGATTTGTATCAATATTGTATAATGAATTTAAAGACGAAGAACTCGATGTATACAAAAACTTTGTCCGGCTGAGTTGTGAAGTTTTTTTTTTTCTCCAGCATTAAAATCTTTTTCCTGCGGAAGCGTCTAACACGACACGCCTGAACAAGATGTCAACAACAATACAGTAGCGTCATAGAGAAAATTAAGACTAGAATACAACATAGAAAACTACATACCATCTGAGTGAGATACCATATGCTATGGCTTCGACGGCCACAGTTTTCCATGCCCGGGATATTGGCATAGCGATTTATGACATATTTACTGTCCAACCCATTGATTACGAGACCACCTCTGGTGCCTTTGATGTTGGAAACTATAGTTTCGAAACGATGGACAGGTTTAGCTATATTGGCTCACTCATAACCAACAACAATGAAGTAGGAGATGAAATGAAAAGATAGAGTAACAGCAGCAAACAAATGTTGTTTTGGGTTGTAAAACCCATTAAAGTCTGGTTTAGTATCAAAGAGAACAAAAGTCCAACTGTACAAGACTCTCATACGACCATTTAGGAAAGTCGCAGTCACCTACCCCACTCCATAGGGAACGATACGACCAGTCTTAACATATGCTGCTGAAACATGGACCCTAACAAAGGCCGATGAAACAAGATTAAACACTTTTGAAAGAAAAATATTGAGACGCATTTATGGCCCCGTATGCGAAAATGGAGCCTGGCGCATCAGGTACAACCATGAACTGTACCAGTTGTACTCAGATGTACACGTCACCCAGTACATCAAAATATGCCGGCTCCGATAGCTAGGTCATGTAGCGAGGATGGACGAAACCTTTCTACTAAAAAGGATATTTGCTACAAGACCAATGGGCAGAAGAAGCGTCGGTAGGCCAAAGCTGAGATGGTTAGATGGAGCAGTGAGGAACTTGCGGACGATGGACGTTGCGAATTGGCGGCAGGAAGTGATGGTCAGGGAGGGGTGGAGGGAGCTTCTGGAGGAGGCCAGGACCCACGATGGGTTTGTAGCGCCACTAATTGATTTATGACATATTTTGTATGCTTTATTTCTCTATGGCATATTGCAAAGTTTATGTCATATAAATATACTGTCGTAGCGTCTGACTGTACGTTTAGAAATCCTCACACAAAATGCCAACCAAAGATGGTAACAGATGGTTACATACACACATACACACATTATAAATACATACATTTTCTATGAAGACTGACACGCACGACCTGAAATATTCGGCCTCAGTCGGCATTCTCATAGGAATTTCCGACCCAAAATTACAACGGGTGGATAATTTCAATTTTTGATATTAGCACTTAGTACATCATCTTTAAAAGAGTGGATTCTAGCCAACAGTTAGCGTACATTTTTCATTTTGACAGGCATTCAGGGATAGTCAACCTTAAGAAATAAAAAAGACAATGGTCTGTAATATATGTAGACATCATAAGTGTGTGATTGCATATTTATGTGAAATTATACTTGCATAACAGCAATAAAATGGTTTTTGTATGGGAAAATTGAATTATATAGATAAGTACGTTTCTTTTTTGTCTCTGATACTATGTTATAGTATGTGAGTCATGAAAAAAAAATATTCTAAGAGAGGTTAATATAAGCCACATACACATATCTTGACATACATACCTACATGTGTTGTATAGAAAACAAAATATCTTAAAATATTCAATAATTTGGAGAAGTGTTTATAGTTTGGTACTTATTCTTCAACTATACATGCTATCGCTATCGACAGTTGGATCTCATGTGTTACATGTAACTAGTCTATAAAATAATGCAAAAACTAACAGCATGTCTATGTCGTTTCGATACCAATATCGAACTGCCTTCAGATTATTAGTATCACGAAGAGACACTCTCCCTTCGGTGATATACATACCTATATAAATAACTTTTAAGTATCGGTAAAAACGTATACCACAGTTACCTACCGTATATTTTTTTTAATTTTTAATACAAATACAACATAATTATACTAAGGCTGTTAACATAATACTTCAATATAATTATGTCATATAATTTTCAAAGCACAATAATTAATCCAGCACGGACGACTTTCATATACGAATAATGTTTGTTTAAAATTTTCCCAGTACCATCTGGTTGCAAAAGTTTCCATCACATTCCGACAGATGGCAGTGAGTTGGTGTTGCCATAGAATAATAAATATTATTATTATTCATTAGGTTTCCACGTTCCCTAGAACTGCCCCGTTTCGCTACACGGTGCATTAGCCGGAGCAAACAACTATGTACAGTACCTACAGTCCGCACGGTAAATTAACGCCACCGCGTCAGGTGCTGCGTGAACTGGTGCGTCAAATTAATGAAAAGTCATATCGTGTAGAAGGCGGCTAGTAGTGTTGGTAGGTATTTACTTGTCTAGTAGTGTTGGTCGGTATATACTGGTACACTCCGACCAAATTTTCCAGGCAGACGAACGTGTTTGTTTTATAAAAGCTGTCAATAGGTTATTTTTTTATTATTTTCCATTACCATAATAACATAATAATATTGAGTTGATTTCCCAATTATAAAGACTATTATATGCACATTTTTTTAAACAGTTCATACTATGTGTTTATCAAACATGCATAATACAAGTGTAGATGGATACAGTAATTGGCGTTGTAAACCATATTATGTTGTTTTTTTTCTTTGTCAATTATTTTATAGCTGTTGTATCCAATAAAATAAATAAATAATAAAAAAAGTGTTGGTAGAATTGTACTTGTACACTCCGACCAATCTGTCTTGGAAATCAAATGTTCCTTTGTTCAGTTTCCAACCGTAGAGAAATATATTATAAATTATTTCTCGAGCAATAATGAGCTTCTATAATGGCCTCGAAAGTCGAAACTGGTAAGTTGTAGTAAATAGATAAATTGGACCTGTTGGGGTCGTCGTCGTCCCCACGTTGGCGATCACTTCAAATTTGTATGACGTATAACATTCTATAAAATCAATCGGTTTAATATTGATAATATCACATGTTTATAGACTTTATAAGACTGATTACTTTTCCATAGACTACGACTTATTTCATATTTTTGTGTTGTAGTCAAATATTCCTAAATACTATCGCATTCTAGATTACGTAGATACCTATTTATTAGTACATTAAATTTAATGACAGCGCAATATTTTTCATAAAGTCTGCTTCAGTGTTTTACAGTCGTATTACAAGAGTTATTTGAGAAAAATATAAGAAAATACATTATTCTTAAATAACTACCGTAATACATAACTTAGTTAACCCTTAAAATAATGTCAACTTAATCAAAATAAAAAGCTATGAACCCCAAATACCTAACTCACAAACCATTAAGCTTGTCCCATTAAGTTATAAAAAATATTTCTTAATTTCAATACCATATTAAAAAAACAAAACCCATAATTTTAAAGAAATGAAAACCTTTTAAGTTACAAATAATGGCGTCAGTTGGTACTGGCATTTTGTTGTAATTTCAGTGAAAAAAAAATTAAATAAATTTCATAATTATTGGCAAAGTTTCATTTTATTATGAACCTCGAATA
Source organism: Molanna angustata (assembly GCA_963576475.1). Taxonomy (NCBI): domain Eukaryota; kingdom Metazoa; phylum Arthropoda; class Insecta; order Trichoptera; family Molannidae; genus Molanna; species Molanna angustata. Next base: position 20,065,399 of record OY754974.1, on the reverse strand, counting down.
ATTTTTTGTGAACGTAATAATATTATTTACCTTTAGAAATATTTGACACACCTGCGTATGAACATTAGCTTTGGCCACAACCTACTCGTTTTAAATTGCATATACGCAAACATTTCAAACATTTTTTCCCTGTCAGGAGTCAAATGATATTTTTACTGACAAACTTTTGAACACCTCAATAGAGATGAAGTTGGAATATTATAGAAGAACCAGGAACTCAAGGCACCTACAGGGCTTGCGACCTGTCATCGGCTAGTTTACGTGCTCACGTTATGCGCTTGAATATTTGAATAATGTGGTAATTTTTAAAATATATAGAATTTTCTGGTGAATTGTTACACATTATTCAAATGTATAGATTTTTCAAAAATTACATTGATAAGGGAACTCAATAAATTGATGAACGTTGCGCAAGCGCATGAAGTGGTCACTTAAACCGGCCGATACCAAGTCGTAAGCCCTGTAGGTGACATCGTCTCTATTGATATGTTAAAAAGTTTGTCATTAAAAATATAATTATATTAATATACTAGGTACAAATTTATTTATTAAAAATATCCAATAAATTACACGAAAACTAAAACATGTCCATCAAAACATTGTTTTCGTGACTTACTGCAAAAAGTTTCTGATTATTTTTGTTTTTTTGTTTTTTGTAATGTATTCAGGATACATTTACGTTTTTCCTAAACATTCCATAGCAAATTCCTTCACTTTTCTACTGAGTCTATACTTGGACATGGAGAAAAACGATTTTTGGTGGTTTTATTTATTTAGACCCATGTTTATCACAACATCGCATTGTTGACTCCCTAGGGGTTGATATAAAATATATAAACACTACACATCTCAAACCGTGGTTCATTGCGTTTATTTATTAAATCATAAAATTATAAGGTACAGCAGCCGCGTGTGGTACAAATTTCGAATTCAAATGTATGCCAAGTTTTTTTTTACATGTGTGAGTGAGGCGGTAGATCGGTTGGTCTACGTATTATGTAGGTGTGCGTATCGGTAGGTGTACGTATAAGGCCAGGCGAGTGAAATTCGTCTGTTTCAGCGTAGTTTTAGTTGGCATACCTACATTCATTACGCTGACTAGGTATCTGTATCATATATAATCTAAGTATTAAATCATGTCTAATAAATTCATTATATATAAACCAAAAACATAAAATAAATAATAACCACCGTATCTTACTAAATATAGACTTAAAATTCGTTTAAGATAAAAAACTTATAAGGCATATTAATCCTTTGGATTATACAAAATATTGCTATAAATTATTAGTTATTATTACAGTGAAAGATCCCGCGATTCTAGACTTAAGTCATTTTGTAAAGTGGTCCACACAAAATTTATACTTATACTTAGGTAAGTCATAGTATAAAGGCAGATTTTTTTCTGTAAAAGGATACCACAACGGGTTAAAACGTTTGGATAATATGAACCCCGAGTGTTGATGACTTTTGGGGTTAACACCCTTCAAATTGTTGAAAATTGCTATTTCAACACGTCAGTATGAAGCATTTTCGTACAAAGCTTGATTTTTTATTATATTTTTTTAATGTATAGGATATAGAGAGAATATTACATGACGGCATGACCATGAGAATGATATTTTGAATGAAGGAAATATAAGAATCTTGAAAAATTTACGAGCATTTATGAGACGATGCATGGATGTAAACGAAGCTAGAAATGTGTCCAAAAATAGAGGAGTATGGCGCTCGGTGCCCTCTGCTTACACTTTTAAGGTTGTTATCTCCGAAAGCCACTCAGGGTTCATAATCCAATCGTTGTTTTCTGCTGTGGTATCCTTTTCCAAAAAAATTAATCAGCCTTTATACTATGACGTTAATTTTTCTGTCACGGGGTCTTCGTCTGTTGATTTTTTAATCGATATTAATTTGCATTTTTTTATACGATTTTATTACAATAATTCCTGGACGGCAAATATGACGATTAGTGTTTTTTTATTGTTGGCGATAACAATATTCGCGTGATTACCTTTTTTAATACAATTTAACTGTTGTAATTTATAATTATTATTCGATTCTGTACCATAAAGCTACCCTTTTATGGCTAGCAATTATATCCAAAGTTTCATATCTGAAACATCGGATGAACCATAAACTTTAGAGCCAAAATGAAAATTTTCAATTTCATTTATATAATGACCTGACTGATATGTTCTTGGCACTACCAAACGTTTTAATTACAGGTACTTAGATAAATAGGGCCCCTTTGCAGAACTCTGAAAACCGATATACCTAAATTTAAAGAAGTTCTCTAAAAATAATTTACACATCAATATTGTCAAACAACAAAAATATTAAAAATTATTTTAATATTTTTGTTGTTTGACAACTTGTGGTCTCTTACCCTTTCCATTTTTTTGTTGCAAAATAAAATATCATTGGTCGATAGCAATCAAAACGTTTATCTTTCGTGTTTCGCAATTTTGTTTATCTCCCCCCTGTGGCCATATGTTTAAGAGGATAGATCACGCGTTCTTACCCATTTGTAATGAAAGGAACGGGTTCGAGATAGGATAACGCAAAAAGGCATTTTGGTGATAATGTATACTACGCAAAATAATGTTAATCTGATAAAGTATTCTACGGAAAATGTCACTTTAGTGTAGGTACTACGCAAAATGATTTTAAAGTGATAAAGACTACTACTCAAAATGACATTTTAGTAATAAAGTATACTACGCAAAATGATTTTTAGGTAATAAAGTAAACTATGTAACATTACGTTAAACTGATGAAGTATTCTACGGAAAATTTCTTTTTAGTGATAAAGTTTACTACGCAAAATGACGTGAAACTGACTAAAACTACGCACAATGACGTTAAACTGAATTATACTACGCAAAATTACGTTAAACTGAATTGTACTACGCACTATAACGTTAAACTGATATGTATACTACGTAAAATTACGTTAAACTGATGAAGTATTCTACGGAAAATGTCTTTTTAGTGATAAAGTTTACTACGCAAAATGACGTTAAACTGAATCATACTACGCACAATGACGTTAAACTAATAAAGTATACTACTCACAATGACATTAAACTGAATTATACTACGCACAATGACGTTAAACTGAATCATACTACGCACAATGACATTAAACTAATAAAGTATACTACTCACAATGACATTAAACTGAATTATATTACGCACAATGACGTAAAACTGATAATGTATACTACGCAAAATTACGTTAAACTGATAAAGTATACTACGCGAAATGACATTTTAGTGATAAAGTACACTACACATAATGACAATTTAAGGTAAATGACAATACATGAGAGTTTTGCAAGATGATTTCTCATGCCGCAGAAACGTTTAAACAAAAAAAACGCATTCTTTGTCATCATATTCTATACATTTTTTAAATTTCACTGATTTTTCTTATATAATTTTTTGGTTGGCTCTTCTCCCGTAAAGAGTGTTCCCAGCCATATAAACATAAATTATTTAAATATAATGAATGGTTATATTAGTATATTTATTTATTTTTCTTCAATTCTGTGTACAGTGTTAAATTTTCGTGTCGTTGATTTTGATGAATTTTTTCGATCAACGTGTTCACCTCCCTGGAGTAGCTGCTCAAATGTTTTCTTATTTGTTGGCATTGGAACCCCAACCTTAGTGAAATCGGTATAAAAGGTCGGATACCTGTCGTTTATGTCACTTATTATGCTTAGCTATTTTATTTTTTATTTGTTGTTAAATTCACAGAATATATGCATTCCAATCACTTCACAAAATGTCTCTTACTTACATAAGTACGATATTTATTCCAATCTTCGTGGCAATCACTAACTTTCTATGTGGCAAACATCATTTATCTGTGCATTTTTAGAAATTCGGTCATTTTACACTACTTTATAGTTTTTTTTCTAAGGCATCATGTTAATTGAATTAAATTCAACACATTTTTCAACCGAATAAGAAATACGGACATCCGGAACACGTGCAGTACAGAAAACATCGTGAGGTGAAAAATGCAGCGAAGGAGATACCGAAATGAACATGTAAATTTAATGCCAGAAAGCAGAATTTAACGTGTCGTTCTTCATGGAATCCCCGAAGGCAGAAAATCCTCAAGCAAACCCCCGAAAAGATAGCGATACAGTTGACAGTCCACCTTACATGAAACAAATACACCGGCACAACCAGATATTTTCTTTATTTTCTTAATTTCTTTTTCTCCAGGAAAGAGAAAAAGAAATTTTTCATTCATAATAGATGTATAATATTAAAATCAAATACCTACCTACTTTTAAATGACTTAATCTAAGAGTTTGTTCCATTTTTGCCCTCCAAATAGTAGGGAGTATATTATACATAGGTACGTCAACTCGACCATATTTTTTTCAACTATTTTTTTTTCTTCTATCTCACAAACCGTAGTACTTTTATTGCCCAATGTGTCGTGAAATATGTGAACACATAATATTATTACGTTTACATTTCGTAATCTTATTTTCTCGAAAGATTTACGTAGAGTAACATATTACATCTATGAGAAATATGTAGCACCAGTCCAGTGAAACTATGGCACCGAAATATAAATCAAATTATACAGGTTGGGAATATCGGAATTCCGAGAAATAGAGAATTTTCACTGCGTAGTGAGAATCTGATTGAAAAAAAAAACTTTTGCAAAAAATACTTTCAGCTATTTTTCAAACCAATGCAACTGCTTGTTTATAAATGGTTGTAGGTACGATCTTTTTATTCTTTAAAGTTCACAAAAAATATAATTATTTGCCCAACGTCTTTTCAAATCAGTACCTACAGATAATTCATTTCCGTTCCTACATACCCCACAATGCCAGCGCAGCGACAAGTGTGCCTTACAAAAGTAAGCACGACACATGCGTGAACTCCTACATTGTTGTTGGATTACTCGGCTCTTACGGGACACCCGAAAATAATGAAAATAGAAAAGAGTGGAAGCAGTATTGTTATTCTTAAAAGCATCCTTCGAGACTTTGTTTTTAAATTATCTAATTGTAAATTGATAATTTAAAAACATAATTTGGAAGGATGGAAGGATGAACATTATCTGGAATTGAAATAAGAAATTGAACATTTAGAAAGAATGATCATTGTCAGCAAAACAGAAGGACAGCGAACCCGGGGACGAGTCTCTTCTCGGTTATTACAATTAGAATAGCCAGTCTCTCGATAGCTGAGGCCCTGGCTCATCAAATTGGACAAGACCTTCGGTAACAAAGAAAACGAACAAAAGGGCTCATCAAATTGGACAAGACCTTCGGTAACGAAGAAAACGAACAACAAGGTCAACAAAATATAAATGCAAAACTACTGGCATCGTTTTGAAATGTATTTCACTGTATTTTGTTTCAAAAACAATTATATAATTCTAAATAATAGTATGTTAACCATAGAATTAAAAGGTAATGTTAACATTTTGCTACATATTTGATTTATGTAGGTACTTTTTATTTATAATTATTTTTTTCAAATACCAAGCTCCTATAGGTAACTTTTTCGTTAGTTAAAGGCGGCTGAAATAAAGGTTAGTTTTTGCATAATTTTATCAGTATCACATTATTCGTTATTTATACTGGTTTTATATTAAATCAACGAGGGTGGTATTAGTCTATATGTATTATTAATTATGAATATTATTTAAATGTTCTTTATAGAAAACACTCAGGTAATTTAAGGGAGTTCTACATTCACAACAAAACTCCATATTCTACGAATCATTTACAGATCTTTATTATTATTTATTGAATTTTTAAATTGCCTGAGTAACTAATTCAGAACTCTTGTTATATATTTGCTTCATGGAGTGCAAGACTCGCGCAATAAAAAAGTTTTAGCCATCGATGTTTCTCTGTTTTAGTTATTTTTTCAAAGTATTTAGTGTAGAGATCTATACTTTGTCATACATAGGTTCGCTACAAAATTAAAATTCAGGATTGAAATTTCTTTTTTACGTCCACCCACTTGCCTGCTGTCGCAAAACGAAATTGCAAAATACTCCACAAAGAAATAATATCTCAAAGGAATATTTTTTCATATCTCAAGCCACTAACAGTGTTTGTTTGTCTACCGACTTCTAACAAAACAATCTTACAAATATTTTACGATTATTGCAAATAATAAAAAAAAACATTGGCCCTTTTACAGTCGCTTATAAATTTACTTTAACTTTCAATTCAAGTAGGAATGTAATCAATTTTAAGTTTTTCGTTGCTTTAAACATTCATATCTTTATAGAACTCCATAATTATTTCATTTATTAAATATTTTTGGTATTTACTAATGTTCTTTTTTATTACGCCCTTTTGATTAACTTCACATACTGAAATTTTGTAATCGATCATCTCGACTAGTTAAAATTCAAAAACATCCTGATCTTGTATATTCCCGAAGACAATGCATGTTAGAATTTAAACTTGATTCATTTGCTATTTCGATAAAATTCAACAATTTTGTTTATCATGCAAAGTAAACAATAAAATTTTTTATACTTACTAAGTGCTAGCCCTAGAACAGGATATTCTCGTTGGGCAGCTGTAATCTACTTGTTGTCATTGTAAATATGGTGTGATAAAAAAATAATGATAATATTTAATAATTACAGTTTAATGATAAAATAGTACAAGTATGTTTAGTATTTATATAATCCTGCCAAATAAATACTATCACTAATAAAATTGGTCATATCCTTAATATTCATATACCTACTCAATCTTCCGCATAAATATTAATTGTTTATATAAAAGATGGCACTCTTTGCTAAAATGGCAGTGAAAGGCGTATGTATTTTTCTTCTTCATCAGCCTATTTCCGTCTACTCCTGAACGAAGGCTTCTCTATTTGACTCCACGTCGTTCTGTGCTGTTCAGTTCGCATTTGCATGTGTAGGTACTCATTGTACATTAATTCATTTTCTATAAATATTTACGACATAAATATTGAGTTTTCTTCCGTATTGACGAAGATACGATCTCTTCGAAACCAATTGCATCAAATAACTCACTCGTGGTTAAAACAAAGTGATTTGTGACAGAAATATCATGCAAAAATTAAAATTGCTTCATACATTTGATTTTTATTATTTATTATTAATTTCAGATAAATTCATTATCAATGGTTATAGACATTTATTTTTTTTTATTTTTCAGCCCTCCTTATTTATTTATTTAAAACTTTTTGAGTACATATTATGCACTATCTATCGGAGCAATATCTTCCAACCAACCATATTAATTTGTTGAAGAATATATTGTATTTATGATACGTACCAATTTTATTATATGAATAAAACATATAATAAAAATATTCAATTTTATTATATGAATAAACATATAAAACAAAAACAATAAAGAAAGGAAGTGACAGGAGGGGGGGACAAGGATAGGATAATGAAACAAATTTAAGTGTTATGTGTAAGGAAATCATTTATCAGATTTATTTTGAATACGGGAAGTGTTAATGAAACTCGAAGTTACGATGGGATGTGATTCCAAAGACGAGCTGCTTGTACGGAGAAAGATGTGGTGAAAAAAGAAGTATTGTGTACTGGAATACTGAGCGTTCTTTCAGTATTTGAACGAAGAGGCAATCCGTGTCCTGAAAGGTGAAATTGATTTCGTAGATAAACTGGAGCGTTGGGCTTGTTTAAGACCTTTTATTAAAGTGTGAGGGTATGAAGTTTTCTAATACGCTGCCTGATTGGCAACCACCTTAAAATAATTCGGTATTCCGATATGTAATTAGATTTTTCGATTTAAAAATATATCGAACGCTTGTATTTTGTAATCGCTCCAATTTATCTAAGAGTTTTTGATTCACGTCTTAATAACATATACATCAGCGTAATCTAGGAAAGGGAGTAATATTGATTGGCATAATGATATTTTGATGGATAAAGGTAAGAAATTTTGCGATTTTTTAATGAATGAAGGGTATAATGAAATTTCGTCCAGTAATGGACATAGGCCTCCCCCTGAGACCTCCACAGCTCCCTATCTTGGGCAGACCGCATCTCTCTGCCTCCAGCCACTCATCTAATATCATCAGACCACCTTGTTTGCACTTTCTTAGACCATCTAGAGTCATTGGTTCGAGCGACATGCCATGCCTACCTCCACTTCTGGTTGGCAACCTTTTGGACAACATCGGTTATATTGGTTATCTCTCTTATCCATATTTAGTTTTTCAATCTTAACGAAAAACCCAGCATTCTCTTTTCCATGGCACTTTGGGTAACTGCTAAATAATGTAGCAATTTTTTAATAAACGCAAGCCATACGTCAGTATCAGGAGCACAAAAGCGTCAAAGGCTTTCTTTTTAAGATAATTGTCGTACTTCGGAAACTTGAGGATGTAAGAAAGTTTACCAGGGGCAGCCCATGCTAGACCTCTTCTTTCAATTTCTGCCTCTTGATTATAATATCGTCATAGATTACATCGTCATAGACATCTGGTGGAAATAGTACTGTCTAATATAACTTTTTGCTTTCGCTGTTACCGATTTGCTCCAAGTCTACAATTAGAATGCAGTATGTAATTTGTTTTGTTTTCAAATAGGTATTTCACGTACCGCAAAGATCACTGAGCTGTTAGCAACTCGAAAGCAGATGGTTTGGAATCAGGCATCGTATACATGTGCTGAAGATGCCCTTATGTTTTTTAATAATATTATTCTATTTTTGCATTTTGTTTCAATATTTTTATAATACAAATATTTGACATTTCTAATATTTCAAATATGTGTCAACAAAATCTCTGTATCTTTTTTTCACTTTTAAAATACTCTTTTTAGAACTAAAGCTGAAAGTAATTAATAAAAATAATTCAAAAATATTTGATAGTTAGTATATTCAATATTCATTTCAAAATTAACCAATAAAATAGATTTTAAAAAAGGTATTTTTCGATAAATTCGTTTTTTTCACCCACATGACTACTTTGTAAATTTTGTAGTTTTGGACTTGTCTTGTCAAATTTAGTTTGATTTGGACCTTGATAATTCCCAGTCACCTCAGCGAAAACTTTCGTTTGTAAAAAAAACAAAGTACTTTTTCTATCATTTTATTTGGTAATTTAAAAAAATGAACATTTACATATTTTTTTTTCAGTATAGTTGTTTTTGAATTTCATCTGCAATAGTCATGGTTACTATATATATTTTTTTGTTATTGTTTGTTTTCACTTTAATTATAATTTATTGTTACAAGTAATTTATAAGTACCCAACTGGGGACTAATAACATATTGTTTAAAATATTAATTTTGTCATTTATGTCCTTCACAGATGTGACTTTATTTAACCTCGAAACAGGTATATCCTAGTGATTTTGAATAACATTATATTATTTAAATTTTGTTCTGTAAAGTGAGAGATTCTATAAATAAATAAATAAAATAAATAAATTGTAATGAAATTTATTCTTTGATGTCTTGAATATTTGAATGCCAAAAAACATAGAACATTTGCTTACATTTGAGAAGTATTATTTTTTATTGAGTCATGTCCAAGCTTGTAAATATCTATTATGTGCAGTGGCGGCTCTTCCTAAAATGCTTTCGGGCTCAGCCCTCCCAAAGACTTTGTTCAGAAGATTCCAATAAATATGTCATTAAATCTTGAGAACACATTATTTTTCTTATTAATATTTGCCGTCTTACGCCTGTAGTATATTTAGCGAAAGTATTTAAATCTACCTGCTTTGTAAAGCAAGCAAGATTCTATGAAATATTTCATTTCTCGGGCACAGTCGACTTGTGCCCGGAGAACCCATACAATTCACGCGACCGCCCGTTTCCGCCGCAGCTCGCCGTACACGCTAAATGTATACCGATTTCGAGCAAAACAATGGGGCAATGCCCGCGAAGGATTATAGTATATTTTCATTCATTCATATTTTGTTGTACACTGCGATGGTCGAACGCTAGGTAAGCAGTTGCAATTCCTTGAGGTTAACATTAATTGATATTACATTGTTTTAACTATAAATCATCCGAAATATATTAGTATTATTATTTAGTTAATTGATACCATTATATTGCAAACAAAAATGATATTTGACATAAAATCAGGAAGCAGTCTTGCGACTGTTGAGAGAAGATTTTTTTTTCAATTTTGTATGATCAAAATTCATTAGCTGTCACAAATTATTTTATAATTTATCGATACATTTTATTACAAACGTTATTTAAAACCCAACCAAATACAGCATAAATGATCAGGTTCACGTATTAATTTCCGATAGACAAAAGAACTATGGAAAACAATGATAATTTTAATATTCGAAAATAATATTGTGTCACATATCTGCTTTCTGATTCCTGTAGTAAGTTTATTTCTCTTCTAGGTATAATTATAATTTTGTGCCCTTCTAAGATTTAAGGTCACTAGCCGCCACTGACTTTGTGTCAATGGATATAAAGCATGAATACTACTTTGCCTTTATAGCCTGATTTTCCCTATTTCTTGAAAAAATGCAAGGATACCTTTTCAATTGTATATTTGAGATAGATATATACCTATTATACATATTCTGTCCTTTCTGCTTAAAAAAATATACCTATTTGTACAGACAAAATAAATGTTGGTAATTATTTTTGGAGTTTACCACATCAAGAAATAATGCACCGATTTCAATGAAGTGAAAATATTAATCAGGTAGGTATGGTAATATTTAACAAAACTAATTCATTATCTTAGATTGCGTTGTCCATTTGTAACAAGTACAATATCGATCCCACTCTACATCTGTCCCTAGTAACCCCGCATTGTGAGATATAAATAAATAATATCGATCATTCAATCTAAGCATGTATCTGCAATATTAGATATTGCCCCCAAGTCAAATTGAAAACGCTGTTCGTTTTCGCCAAGCGCTAATTTTTTTTGTATGGGATTTGACGTTTGTTGTTTGTTATTGTAGAAAAAATTTCTACAACAAACGTCAAATCCCATACAAAAAAAATTAGCGCTTGGCGAAAACGAACAGCGTTTTCAATTTGACTTGGGGGCATTAGATTAGTACCCACACCAGTTATTCGACAACAGTCTCAAATAATATATTTATAAAAAAAAAACAATTTTTTCAACACATTTACAGCTGCAGTTAATACGAAACTACCGTTGTGCCAAACAAACGCATTGCATGGCAAAGTAAAACAACACTGTATCCAACATTTATTTTTAAAAAATGTATACTTATATACCTTGTACAGTTGAGTATTGTCAAAGCGTTCCGTTTACAAGCTTATTTGAATAGTACATTTGGAACAATATAGTAAGAATGTTTATACATTGTATATACTTGCCCTGAAACGTTTTGCGGTTGTAGCAAAGTGTGGTTTTTAGCGAAAATATTATGTTCACAATATGCGATACTTGTTTTTTTCGACAGCAATAACATTACTGATGAATTGTGAAATTAGATTCTCAACATATTTTTATTTTACTTAAAATTTCACAAATATATTACTTTTTTCAAATAATAATATACAGACAATTATAATAAATGTTAGAATTGACAGAGTAGTATATTATAATATGTAGGTACTGCCAAAATAAGAACATAAATTGAAAGAGTCAGGTGGAATACGTAGTCAACAATTTACTTCTTCAATTTTTACTTCAGATGTCCGATTCCGTCCACTATTTAATTTTTTTTTGTGAAAGTGCTTTCTATGAGCTTCGTATTGATAATTATGTGTGCTTGGTATGGAGTACCTACTATCAAACTTCGTGTATTTTATGAAGTATAATTCAAATTATAATTTCTGTACTGTGAAGCTTTTATAATCTTATTGTTCCAGTAAACGGGGCTATATTAGGGCTATAAACAATTATTACTTGCGTTTTCTTTATAACTAAAGGTCATGTCCAACTTAATGAGCCATTGTTGTCTTCCCGACAAAACTTCTCCCAGACGCTTCTGTCCTCTGCCTTTAACAGGACTTTGAGTATATATATAAATCTCTAAAGGAAACACTAAAATAATTATTTATAAAGTCATTGATAGCACTTTCAAAATGCTTGTTTTATTTTTTTAATGTACCCAATAGCAATAAGCTCCATAAAAATGTTTCCTGTACACTGTGGGCCTTACTTACTTACTATTTGAAATAAGAGTTTAATCCAATGCTAAGTTAGTTTTGGCCATACAAAAAACATAAAATAGGTATAATTCAAACTAGAATATAATAAGTAATTTATATTGATTGAGAACTCATTAGGACTGCGGGGTTGAGAAGCCATTTTTGCCAATTATTCCTCAATTATATGAAATATTGATTCAGACAACGTTTTTATCCTCTGAATCTGCGCGTCCAAAACATAACGTTAACGACACAACGTATGAACATTGAAAATTACGCTTTGGCGAAACTATTTACCATTTTGAAACATCACGTTCCAGAATAACAATTTCAAAACGAAAGTTTGGTGAATTCGTGTGTACATATTTATCAGCATCAGCTTGTCGTTCTCTCTCTCTCTCTCTCTCTCTCTCTCTCTCTCTCCTAGAATTATGTTACATTGAAAACAACGACGATACAATCAAAAGTTATTGGCGAAACGACAGTTTGCCACGTTCTCGTTTACCATCCAACTACGTACATATGTAGGTACCTAGATCGCCAGATCGGATGCACACAATGATTCAAAGTTAGCAAATCGAATTGTCAAATTGGTTTTGTTGGAGAGGACATTAAATGTATTATTGTGTCGGCCCAAGTTACATAGGCGTTCCTCCAACTTATTATGAGCATCACCTTTACCATCTGTTGTGGCGACGATACGTCTGATACAATCATTCGAGATTAATTGATCGCCTGATATTTACACTAAGGAAATAATGGCCAAGTTGAATGGTTACGATAACATAGCTATAGGAAAATGTCTGCGAATAATTTATGTGCAATTATTTGGTCAAAGGTGTGTTTATTGTCTGAATGCAATCTCTTCGAAGCAAATTAATTGAGTACGATAATAATACCATCATCATCTTTTCAGACCTTTCTCATCCATTAATAGACATGGGTCCTCCCTAAGACCTCCACAGCTCTCTATTCTGGGTAGACCTCATCCAACCGCCTCCAGTCCCTCGTCTTTGTGTGTTTTCTGTGCTTATATACTATTTTTATTTTATCTTAAAATTATAATAATAAGTACTATGAAAATATATGAAAAAAATGTAGAAGCCCTAACTATTGGCGAACGTGTATAAGGTAGGTATACATTGGAACATTAATATGAATGGATCCATTATTGTCTATATATATAGAAATATATAGTTTTTTGATATCATGTTTTACATTCTCGTTAATTAAGAAATTCACAGAATGGAAATATGCATCTATTTAAAAAAATATACAAAAAAAACGTACCTTAAAAAAAACTACGTACATAGACAGATAGTAATTATTTGTATGAGATAGTATGAGAAAAGCATGTAGTATGAAGTAAGGTGTAATCAATAAAATGAAAGTTGAGATGAAATACGTTGAGATGGTTTGGCCACTTGGGATGAATGTATGTATGTATCTATATTTTATTTAGATGTAAAAAATAAATGCACTTTCTTACATCTAGTATAACCAATAAGCATATTAACAAGTTGAAAAAATAAAAAAAGTTTTCACAGTATGAAATATATAAAAATAACAAATAAAAATAAAATATTCAAATTTACACAATAATACAAAGGAAGCACACAATATCTCAAAAGAACTTTTCATTTGTGTATTCAACACTAAGGCGACGAAATGCGGCAAGACCAGATGCTTCCTTCACACATTCTGGCTAATCATTAAACAGTTTTAAACCTTTGTAATACACATTATTGAATGAGCGAAGAACGCCTGACGAAGAAAATATACAAAGCTGACAGGAACGGAATAAGAGGTCGAGGGCGCCCAAGAAAAGGATGGCACACACGATATTTTGAAAGACAGAAATGTAAGAGGCATTGTGAACAACAGCGAAAATGCACGAGACAATAAAATGTGGCATTCGGTTCCCTCCGCCTACCCCGTGAGGGACATGGCGTGATGGTATGTATGTATGTATGTAATTATTTCATGTTATCAGCTTAACTTTCGGCAATACGTACATATTTATATTCTGTCTAATATATCTAGCCAAATATTTGATATACGCAAACCTTTTTAACCTTTTGCATATGTTATGTGGGATATCTTACAAATGTTCGCGTCTATTTATAAATGCGAAGAAAATTTTATAACAATCGTAAATTACAAATTTCAGAGCGTTCAAAATTTACGCATTTCTTTCATCATTCTGTGTTTATGGCGGCGTTTAAGCAACTTTTATAAATATTCTCTGCAAATCCTCACTATATATTAAGAAAATAAAGAAAATTTGCGCACATCGAAGTGTTTTTCTTTTTGAAATTATTTTTACCGTCTTACCTTCTTTCATAAACATAATATAAAGTTTATATTAACCTGATTTTGATTTGCAAACAAGTTCACAATCAAGTATTTTTCATTTTCACACTCCCGATAAACAAAGATCAAGTTGAACTCGATTAAATTATTGAATTACACCTGATTTTTATTTTATCTCATTTTGAAATTTGTACATTTTAATTAAGGTCATAAATATTGAATTGATAACTAGGCATAAATTTAAAACCAGAAAACTATCGCCCATTAACACATGTTATATTTTTGAAAATAATCCACATCGAAATCAGTTTACTTTATTTACTTATTTTTCTTCTTTCCTTCTTTTAGACTTAAGAGTCTGTTATTTCAGGGTTGTCGTCTTGCTAAGCTGAAATCCTGCTCTCTCTCTCTCCATCATTATGGGAGTCTCCCTGGTAAACGTTTTTCCATTTGGTATTTCAATAATTTATACGTATCTACATATTGACTATTATTAATAATACCCATATTATTTTGTAACAAAATCACATAGAATTTTAAGTTTTGATTTGCTATCACTTTGGTACATAATATGTACATAGTAGGTACATAGTTATACAGATATTTTTATTGCTTTTTGTTCCAACGATATTAAAACGCTGCGGTAATACAAAAACAGAGGTACCTAATCATTAAAAATGACTTAATCGAATATATTTTTTAATTGCATATACGCAAACATTGGATTATTTCCCTGTCGGGAGTCAAATGATATTACTAGTTGCATGTAACACATGAGATCCAACTGTCAATAGCGATAGTATGTATAGTTGAAGAATATGTACCAAACTATAAACCCATAAATACAAATTATTGAATATTTTCAGATATTTTGTTTTCTATACAACATATGTAGGTATGTATGTCAAGATAGGTTAGTATGGAGGAAGATCCTTTTTTCCTACCCAGAATATGAAAATAGCATGATGGTATGTATGATTGGAGATGAAGTATCAAACTATTAAGTCTTCTTACATATTGTGTATAGGCGACTGCCATACAAAATGTATGAAGCGATGTCGTCACTAAATTCAATTTTTAAAAAAAAGGTTAAAAAAAATTGAGATCTTCTACTACAATTTTAATATTTTTTATAGAAAATTAAATTATCTAGTTGGGGTGTTTCGGCTTTTTTCGATAATTGTAAAAGTTTTGGAAATATAGGCAGTTAAACTCATAAATTTATCATAAAAAAAATATTTTTCTTAATAAAAAATGTTTGAAAAACCCTGGAATTTTTTTGAATGAATTAATTTGAGATTTTGTATTTTTCTATATTTGTACAAATTTTCAGCGTTCTAGCTTTTATGGTTTCTGAGATATATGGAAAAATAAAGTAAAAATTTAAAAGTTGATAACCCCTGATTAAAACAAAAATTCGAAATTCTGAGTATAAAAGTTTTGTAAGCCTATAACTGTTTATATATTCTTAAATTTTGGGCTCTGTAAATTGAGCGGATCAAAAGTTATAAGGGGGACACACACACACACAGACACACAGACACACACACACACACACACACACACACACACACACACAGACACACACACAGACACACTAAATGTTCTACTCCGAATTCTGAGTAAATCCGTGTATGGAACATATATGCTGCGAAGCCTCTAAGTTGGTGTTTTTTGACTTCAAAGTTGGAAAAGCCGTGAAAAAAGTAGACCTCTCCATACAATTCTCGCGTATCCTGGCTTGATACATTGTCGATATGTTAAGAGAACAAAGTTCTCCTGAACAAATCGACAGTTGGATTATTGACAATAACATCTCAATAGAGACGATACCATCTCAAATTTCGTATTATTCAGGTGAAAAGTTTACACATTATTCAAATATATAAGACTTTCAAAAAATTACATTGATAAAGGAACTCAATAAAGGCATGATTGGTGAACGTTGCGCAAGCGCATAAAGTGATCACGTAAAACAGCCGATGACAGGTTGTAAGCCCTGTAGGCGCCTGAGTTCCTGTTTCTTCTATAATATCCCAACTTCGTCTCTATTGAGATGTTATGTCAATAAAAAAATTACTAGTTTTTGAATATCATAATATCAGAAAAAAAAATATCAATCAACTTTCCATTACATGAGCTATGTATCTATCCATAAGACCTTATAATAAAATAACATAAAATACAAATAAAATAATAATAACATAAAAATAAAATAAAAATAATTAAAATATAATAAAATACAAATAATATAAATAATCTCCATTGTGTTCTAAACATTAATTTCACCACAATTTTTTCATTTCATTCATTCATACTGTCACGGTATATCACAAGATGTGGTGTATACAGCGTCAGGTGTTCTGGTGTGCTTAACCATATAAAAGGAATCACGACACACGCTTTTATTCCTACACACCAGTATCGCCTCACATAAAAATACAAAAATAGTTTTAATTTTGCTTCTTATATTTTCGATTACCCAGCTGGTACTAGACACCTGAAAATCATGATAACAGGAAAGGGTGGAATCACCATTCTAACCCGGTGCCTCCCAGCACCGTTTTATTTTACAATTGATTTATATAAATATGTTTAGGATAACTGTCTCCTCCTATCTTTCCTAGTACTCTGATTTAATCAGCTGCTGTCTTATTTTAGTGTTTTTTTTATGTACTAGTAAATCAATTATACAGTATGTATTTTTTGTATCAATATTAATTATCCTATTGAATAATGTATAAAGTTTTCACTGGTCCACTAATAAAGCAATGTGTATTGTCTGTTTTATATATTATGTAGACTGTATAACTCTCTATCGACCAATATAAATTAAAAAATAAAGTCACTTAATTTGATTTATATAAACATGCGTTTTTTACACCCTTTTCAACCTTACTTGTCAGTCTGTACAGGAATTTCGCAATCTATTTTTAAATAACTTGACTAACGATGACAATGGATGTTAAACTGTTTCTAGCTTGATTCATTTGGTATCATTGAACGATTTTGTTTTTCATTTAAATCTTATTCATTTATACTTATTTGTTTTAAACGCCTAGATATCTGCAAACTGTATATCCATCACCATTTCAATGTGAAGAAAACTTTAAAAAAGGGTGTATTTAAAAAAAAAATATTTGTTTGTTTTATAATGTATTACAAAGTAAATATTTCCAAATTTGATGACATCATTAGTGTGGTATTCATTCAGACAACCTCATCATTGATATCAAATGGTCTTTTGTGATAATATGCCTAATATGTTTTATTCACGTTATGCACACAAACTAATGTAGTTCATTCACCAGAACGGTAATGAATAACAAGTTCACTAACGAGACTCTTCAAAAAGTTACAGTTCCAGCAGTGAACTAATGTCCGTCATCCATCCACGTCGGATTGGATGCTTTTTCATCTATTTTAATTATTTTCGGAGATATGACTCGGCATATTTTCCTACGACTTTGCATAAATATACGTCCATATGGCTATGATCTATCACCACGCCATGAAGCATAATGCAACGAGGGTTTTTATTTTATTAATACGGTCATTCCAACAATCTGAATAATAAATTTTATACATCTGCAAGAAGCCAATGTCGGCCCACTACCTTCACTGAATAGATACTCTTATATTATAGAATAGAACTTAGAAAACGCACAGTTCATTTTATCAATGTCAGATGAGCTGTCAAAGTTTAACGCGATAATATAATTAAAACATAAAAAAATAATGAATATTGTTCCAAATTATAAAAGTAGGTAAAATATGTTGATAAATTACAGAATAATGTGATCAAATGGCTAGATAAATATGAATACATAATAAACTTATTCCTATCCTGCAATGGTAAAGTGTTGATAAAAAATTTTTCTGCAACCAATTTCTATTCAATTTATAAAGCAACTCGCTCACGCGAGTTACCTAGCCGAAAATTATACGGGATGTTATAAAACATGACAGCGAAATAATAGTATTAAGTGTACGTAAATATTCTTTCTTTTCCCTTGGCGCTTTTGTCCCGTTTCTATCGTGGTACGCTTTGACCATGATCCTGGAATGGGCCGTCTGGTTATTACATATGTAGAAGCGACTGCCATCTGACCTTCGTAACCCTTAGAAAGGGGAACCAGACAAATTGGATCATGGCTACACATAGCTAGTGATATAAATCCGCACATAGATTTTTTTAAAATCCAGAGGTGCGTGCCCCGCCCGGATTTGAACCGACGAACTCACGCATGTGAGACGACGACCTTACCGCTGGGCTATCACCGCTCTTTATACGCAAATATTCTTTAATGATAATAGCGACTCGCATGAGCGAATTGCTTTATAAATTGAATGTAAATTGGTTGCATGAATAATTTTATCAACACCTTTGCTATTTGAGGTAAGGAAAAAGTTAATTATGTATTCGCATTTGATCACATTTTTCAAAGAAATTATATTTCTCAAAATATTATTTAAGTAATTGTGATATTTACTATTCCAAAGTATGATACTTACTATTCCAAATACAACTTGTTATTATTTGAATTGAAAATTATCGCGTTTAATGTCAACTTTGACAGTTCATCCGACATTGGTAAAATAATCTGTGCGTGTTCGAAGCTCTAGTATATTTTTTGTACATAAGACTATTTCCCGTACCAACTTCGCATTAAAATATGGTTATAAGATGGTTCGGTGGAAGAAGGGCTAGTGCGCAGGATAAGAAATACAGTGGACGTTGGTTCTGCCTCGACCAATTTTGATCACCTATAATTCACAACTTAAATTATATATGATACAGATACCTAGTCAGCGCAATGAATGTATGCCAACTAAAACTACGAGGAAACAGAAGAATTTCTAGTATACGTACACCTACCGACACGCACACCTACATAAAACGTAGACCAACCGATCTGCCGCCTCACACACACACACATGTAAAAAAAACTTGGCATACATTTGAATTCGAAATTTGTACTAAACGCGGCTTCTGTACGTACATTATAATTCTATGATTCACAAGCAATTACTACTAAAGTACCCATAGGGAGTGTATGATGCTGTTAATTTTCTTGTTCAAGGACATTTTACTTGACACATCAGTTTTTACAATATAAATTGATGAAAAAGCTGTCTGTCCCGGATTATATCTATAGGTCTGGATTCATTTTTATACAGCTCAAACATTTTTGTATAGTTTGAGGAATGTACAAAGATTAACATGCTCTCTACCACTGAAAAAAAATACTATGAGAATGGTAAAAAAATATGTAGGTACTCTAACACAAAATTTAATCCTTAATAATTATCGAATATTTTTATTATTGCATATGCGCAAACATTGGATTTTTTTCCCTGTCGGGAGTCAAAGATATTTTTTAACAGATTTTTAATTATCTCAATAGAGACGAAGTTGGAATATTTATTGTAGGAGAACCGGGAAATCAAGGCACCTACAGGGCTTACGACCTGTCATCGGCTGGTTTACGTGATCACTTTATGCGCTTGCGCAACGTTCACCAATTATGCCTTTTAATGAGATCCCTATCAATTCAATTTTGAAAGTTCTATATATTGTAATACTGAAATAATTATAATAAAAAATTTAACAGTTGCGTAATTGATTTTATATTACTTTCTCTTTCGTACACATGTATCATTTAATACGTGCGAATAAATAAGACTGCAATTGTGTCCATGTATATTTTTGTTCTATGATGTAAACAGGATATTTGCACTACTAGCGCAGTATGCAGAATTACATCAACATCGTTTGAATATCACTACAAACGTCGAACTCGGACCGATTTCATCACTATGACCGACGATGATTTTAAGGTTGACTTTCCTATACAAATTATATCCGCCGGTGTATAGCCGCCCTGCTGCACGGTAGTATTTTATTTCGCGGGACTGACGACTTTGATGAATTTGAAAACGATTGCATATCGCAGAATTCCAAGTTTGAAAATAGTCAGTCGGTAAAACAGGCAGTTTCAGTTTTGCGGTTACCACCGTCGCCATCGCGTCTAGTCAAGTTCCCGCGCTTTTAGTTCAGTGTTTGTTTTCTTCCATAGTAATTAATTAATTTAAACTAATTGTTCAATTTTCCTAAAAGACTAATACATGATCAAAATAAACATTGATTAGAGTTAAAAATTAGTATTTTAACTAGGTAGTATCGTAATGGCGTGATTGAAAATTCCGTAGGATGGTATTTGTTATAAAAAAGGTTTAACTACACTTACATAATTTAATTAAGAACAATTGAATCAATTTATGAAAAGTATACGTAAACAAGTAATCGGATAAACATTACAATATACCGGTTATATTTAAAAATCATTAGTCAAAATTTGTAGCATTACCTATAGTTAGATACAACGGTTTTTATGCACCTACCTTCCTTCTTACCATGTATTAAAAAAATCTTATGCAACTTTTTCTCTCCAAAACGATGTAGTAGTGTAGAATTTTGATTTCACAATTTTAAGCGCATTTTATTTACAAGAATCATAAAAAAAGAGCATAGGTTTGATGTATTTCGTCGCGATATTTTGTGTGTATGGAATATTATGACGTAAAACGTATGGCGTAGGTACATCGAAATATATATTATGCCCTCAATAATATAGCCTAAAGCCCAATACTATGAACTATATAATGTTTTCTATCGACTTCATAATTGACATCATTTTTAAAACTTACGTTCACCCAAAGCTCATTAGTTCTCACTCGTCATTACCTGTCTCGTTCTTAAAAATTAAGTACCTACACATATTTGATTTAAGTTACCTAATGACAATCTTAATATCCCAATAGAGACGAAGTTTAAATATATATTTAACTATGAAACCAGACACCTACAGGGCTTGCAACCTGTCATCGGCTGGTTTAGGTACGTGATCACAAGTTCTTGCGCAATATATATATTTCAATTGACATCCCTCATCATTCCAAATTTTGATAACTATAAGCTCCGGTTTTCCTATACGTATTCCAACTTCGTTTTTATTCAAATATTAAGTTTACAAAAAGTATCATTGAGTCCCAGCAAAGAAAAATATCCAATTTATTCCCTCAAAGAGAACCGAGCCACATATTTGAACACATTCGTTTTGAAGTTGTTTTTTTTTTGTATGAAAGATTATTTTATTTAATTTTATTTTACATTACTTCTCTGGCAACTAAAAGATACTATGTCAAATATTAATTTAACCCAATAACAATTTGCCACATTCTGGAGACTTAGGATATAAATCGTCTCACAGATCCAGACTGAAAACACAATTAAAAACTGTGTCTCCACCGGGAATCGAGCCCGGGACATTTGTATCAGCAATCAGATACCTTATCTACCGAGCCACGAAGGCTGACAAATTATAATTTATATATCCTGATTTTATTGTGCAATGAATCTACCAACCTACCAATGCTATTTTCTTGTGATTTACCTATAGGTACTTACAGCCAAAATGCGTAAAACGTTTAAATCGCATACAGTTTTTTAATTGAAGTACGTGGAATAATTAAACCAAAATCAATATTATTCCTTGATTCATTAAGGTTTGGAACGTTATCGAAATCAATCTCTATAATAGGTTTTCAAATTAAAGCTTTACTGCAGTAAACCAATCAGATAGCGAATATCATCGGCTAATGTTGCTATGTTGTTAATCGGCACCTGTTATTATTAGCAACAATGACTATAAAATATGAGAAATAATATAAACACTTGATATGTAGTATGTTAGCAGAATAATACTGTAGGTACAATACGGATAGTACGAGTTTTATACAGTAATTCAAAGTCAGATTTGTATGAACGTACCATCTGTAGAATACTGTTTCTATATTTAGTAATTCTTCTCTTTTTGGTTACAATCGAGATTGATTAACGACAAACAAGTAAAAAATTTATAGTAATTTATCTAAACGATTGATACCTCAAGCTTTTTGGGGTTAAATGATCGTATTCGGATAAATATATTATGTGGAATATTAGTCGTATTTAAAGTCATATTTAAGTGGATAGGTACTGAATACAAATCATAGTTGTACTCCAGTTTAAGGCAAAAAATACATTATGATAAATTATATATTCCCATGAAATCAAATCAAATAACCCGCGATAGTAAATGTTGTCATGAAATCAAAATTAATCAACTCTTTTTCTTTGAATTCATTCGAGAAATTTAAAATAACGTCGTAATGAAATGGGTTAAGAAGATGATAATTGTCTTTTTACTCCTCACTAACCCATGGGGATATAGTGGGGAGTTATGATTTCGCAATTTTTAAGGGTATTTTTTTATTGCAGATTATCAACTAGTATCATGCTGAGATTGTGGTCTAAAAGTTTCATCACAATGTATCTGTGTGTGTTGTGTGCTATGTACGGCGTGTTCGTTTTTACTTTATCGATTATAGACTAAAGTACTCATTCGATTCTATTAAAATTTTGCAAATTTGTATATCTAATACTCACTTAGGCCCCATTAGATTTTGAAGGATATCTGAATAGTGCTTCTCAATTTTTTTAACTGTCAAATATATCAAAGTGATTGAAATTTTTATTTTCAAATTGGTAAAAAGGCACACCTACATAAAATGGCATTGAAGAGTTATCAAGTTTTCATAATAAAATATTTAAATAAAAAATAATTTAACAAACTCATTTCATGGAAATGCTGAAAATATTCCATACAAAATTTGAATACTTTATAAAATGACTTGTTAGTGAGGAGTTTAGCGTTGGCCACAACCCACTCGTTTTAGCATGGTTACGTAGGACCCCTAAGAAGCGGTTGCTTCAAATTCTTTTGCACTGTGGTAAAATACGCAGATTTAAAATATTTAAATTTCTGGCACAAAAGTCATATCCGAAATATTCTGAAAATTGAAATAATTAAAAACCTAGAATTTTAATACATACCTACATATTTACTTTAACGAAAATTTAGGTTTTATTTTTTTTTTAAATTGAATATGTACCGTATCTACTCGTAAAAGTGCAATACTTGCAAGACTCTTGCTGCAAGACCAAGACCAAGACTATACTTGTAAAAGCAAGACCAAGACCGTGGGTGCAAGACCATGACCACCCTGGTCTTTTGCTCATCACTACGTAGGGGACACCAGCTTTTAGGATTTGGGTCCATTATAATCTTGCGAAAAAGCGCACTATAAAAATTAGGGGAGGTTGCAATCTCCCCAGGAAAATATGAATTCAGATCTTTTCGGGTTGTAAGAAGGTGAAAACACAGAATTTGGAAGATCGTTCCATAGCCGGGATGCTGTGTTAGTTAACAGCTTCTAACAACGAGAAGCAACTGGTTCGTATATGTTGAAGGTTTACTGTGAACGGGTGTTGAGATTGAGTTAAACAAGTGACTCCTATAAAACAAACTTAGAATACCGACCTTGCGTAATACGCTCATTTTTTTAGAGGCGAGTTTCACATTAGCTTCAATGGAGCCCCTGTATTGTAGTTGGTTCAGATGGTTCACACGTTGATTATCGAAACTCCAAGCAGGTCGATAGATTTGATTTTAGGTAGAATGCTTCCGTTGAAAGACTCCAGCGATTATTCCTCTTCACAGAAATTAGGCAGGCTTCAGTTTTTGAGACGTTAAAGGAGTTATATCACTCTGTTTAGGAAGTTTCTCAAAAGAAAACTTATGAACAAGAATATAGATACACGAATATTTTTATTATTGCATATGCGCAAACATTGGATTTTTTTCCCTGTCGGGAGTCAAAGATATTTTTTAACAGATTTTTAATTATCTCAATAGAGACGAAGTTGGAATATTTATTGTAGGAGAACCGGGAAATCAAGGCACCTACAGGGCTTACGACCTGTCATCGGCTGGTTTACGTGATCACTTTATGCGCTTGCGCAACGTCAACGTCAAGCGCATAAAGTGATCACGTAAACCAGCCGATGACAGGTCGTAAGCCCTGTAGGTGCCTTGATTTCCCGGTTCTCCTACAATAAATATTCCAACTTCGTCTCTATTGAGATAATTAAAAATCTGTTAAAAAATATACATACACTTTTCTTGCTAACATGATTTTTTGTAGGCTGGCACGTGACGAAGGGCATTCTGAGGTTTAGTAAATTACCTACGGAAAAATATGTGATTAAGATTTTAAATAATAAGTAGATATTTACATTAAGATAAGTAGGTACAATAACATATGTGGAAAGTTCAGTGTTGCCATAGCCCACTCGTTTTGTATGTAAATTGAATAAATAAATAAAATAATAAAAAACTGTCATAGACTATACTTCTATCAGCATTGCGGTAGATGGGAGCACATGAAAGCAAGATATCAATATGTAGGATGAATAAGGTAGGAGGTACTCCTGCATTGATATAATGGGGAGATGAAGAACAACCGTCCACTATAGTAACGATTTCACAATCTTTCAAAAAAATTTCAATCCACTAGCACAGAGAAGGTTGTAGTCCCTAAGAAGGAAGTTTTATAAAGACCTCAGTGGCAAAACGAAGGCTTTAGAGATGTAAAGGGCAACGGTTTGAGCTTCTCCAAAGAGTTCCATAACCCGACCGTAAACGGATGTCACATACGCGAGCAGGTCGCTACAAGATCGGTATCCACGAAATCCATATTGGCGGTTGTTAATAATGTTGTTTGCTTCGAGGTAATATAGTCAACTTAGTGTTAAGAACCCGCTCCATTAATTTGCAGAGGTAATTGCTATTGGACTATAGATTGATGATTGGAGAGATCCAACCAAAATAAACAAACCAAAATGACATATAAATAATAATCTTATTTTGTACAACAAATAATACTAAAGTGGTTCCTCAAACGTAATGAAATATTTGAAGATAGATTCCTGAAATACGCAATTAACATGTTTGAAGATATGAGTTTGACTTAAGTGGAGCGAAACGTCAAACGTTTAAATAAGCGGCGCGTGTTGGGATCTAAAAAGATAATTATTGAAGAGTCTGCCGCTGTGCTCCCTTCCGGGACCATAAAAACGTACATTGTTAATGATTGTCTCACTTTCAAAACATGCCAATTGTTTTCTTCATAGCTCAACATGACTTGGCTTTCCATTTTTTTTTTATTCAAAAATTATATCATAAATTGTGCCATCGGAAAAAGGTACCTGCCGACCGTCATGACACAGTTTATTAATTTATTTATTTGGCAACGATACATAATACAGCGTTTAGTACATATAACAACAAAATAATTTCAAAATTACAGTGATAATATATCCTAAATTTAATGAGCCCTTAATTTAGTTAGTGAGCCATTTGCTGTGGAAACGCGAGCAGACACTGTACGAATCAAGGGGCTCTTAAGGACAACGGAGACGAAAGTTCTAATGTCAATCACTGGTCAAACTCTCCGAGATCGTGTTCGCGATGTTCAAATAAAGAAAACATGTGGAATACAGGACATCGTTCGGTGGGGTAGATCCAGAAGAAGGCATTGGAGGGACCACGTAGCCAAGATGGACAGTGATAGCCTTTAGACAGCGGCTAAAGGAAATCCCTTCTGGCCGCCGCCTACCCGGAAGACCACCCAAGAGATGGAGGGATAGTTGGACTTCGTCATTCCAGGAGGCATAGTTTCTGAAGAACAGACCAACTAGGTCTACTAAACGAAGAAGAAGAGCCATTTGGCTTATGTGCGGGCGTCCTGGGTTCGATTCAAAGCAGAGGGGAAATTCAATTCTCACTCAAATATTACTTCTCTGTTATTACTATTATTTCCTGTCTAT
The DNA here is from genome assembly GCA_963576475.1 of Molanna angustata. NCBI lineage: Eukaryota > Metazoa > Arthropoda > Insecta > Trichoptera > Molannidae > Molanna > Molanna angustata. The sequence continues at coordinate 20,039,185 of OY754974.1, read as the reverse complement.
TAAAATTTTCTGAATCTCAGAAGAACATTTTTTGACTTCTGTGCTGGTGTCCTGGGTTTGGTATCTAGGAAGAAAGAAAATTATTTAAAATCATGTCTCCCGCAATTATTTGTTCCCTGACTTGAAAACCCTGGCTAGTTGAATTTACCCTATCTCAAATTGACAATAAACTCTCCATTTGCTCAAGGTGCAATGAAGTGTTCGGAAATATATAAATTGATTATCTAGTCACAAAATATCGATATAAATTTATTAATTGATCTCCGATCGTAACTTGACTGCACATCTGTTATGTATCTAAGTTAGTCAAATCTAGGAGCTTTGTTTAAAGCAAATCTTTTAATAGTTCATGAGGAGAACCGAACTGACCTGAGTTTTATTATAGTGCGTCGTAATCAGAATTGATGTGTTAAGACCGCACAGGCACTCAAATATGAGTAGTTGTATTGGCATTTCCTCATTTAGGTACTCAGCCAATACCGACATTGGTGGTAATTATGAAACGATGAACAACAATTGACTTTTGACATTAGCATAATACAAAATGGCGGCAATCGTCAATATGAAATGGTGGTTATTCTGAACGCACATCATTGGATTGGTCTATTGAAAAGTTATTAAAATTAATAAGTGGTCAAAGCGTGTTATTAAAATTACAGTTTGATGTTTTGTTGGATAAAATATTTAGATTTTCAATTAAAATAACACAAGAATAATATATGCAGCTTTGGCTTTGGTTGGATTTTTATATACGTATTGGCATCGAATATTAATATGTGATGATTCAAATACATAAAAGATTTATGTGTCTAAACAAAATATATTTATAACCTAAACTTACAAGAGAAGATTTATGTAAGTATGTACCTACGTATTTAAAACCTATAAGTAAATAACCGTACATTTTTCCTTTTAAATACGCGTAGGTACTTATGTTGTTCTAAAAACCTTTTTTTAGAAATGATATTAATATGTCCAATTCTGATTCGTTTCAGAGTACGAAGACGTCTAAAATACAGGCAACCGTGGATAAAAGGATTATATCCTCGGGGTGTGTCGTAATGAGTCCCGTATAAATGCAGTCAATTTTTTGACATTTCTCATATACTAAAATTCCGTATAAAATTTTTAGTCGAATCCGAATTGGGCCTTATATCAAAATATAATCAGTTTTATTTCATAAAACGGGTGTAGAGTTATAACAGAATAATCATACGTAATTGAAATTGCTTTTGACCACAGACAGAATAGCATGTTCAGAATAACCAAAATGTACACTATTGGATGACAATTAATTTGGCAAACAATTACAACTATTGTTATTGGATTCTTTTCAATACAATCATAGAAATTTCTGAATAACCATCATTATCATCTTGAAACTAAAGATAAAAACTAAGGATAAATAATTACAGTACATACTGTCAACAAATTGATAATTTCAGAATCATAATATTTGAAAATTCTCTCGATAAAAAATAATTCCGAAAGTACCTCTGAAATTTGCAAGATTCTCTCGTTATCCGATTAATTTGTTAGATTAAGCAACATTAAGCAAAAATATTGCTAGAAATGATGTCAAAAGTTTAACTATTTTGACATATTTAACAATATTCATGTATGTGTACAAAATGTATATCGGGACGAACCTCACCGCATCTATGTATGTACTTTAGTACAAGAAGTGGGGTACAAATCACTTAAAAAATTGGCTACGACTATTTACACGACTCAACCATAGACGAAAACCAAAAATAACCACAGAAAACGCAGATAAATCAAGCTATAAAAATATTTACCTTTGTTTATACTTTGTTATAATTGTAGATCTCGATGAAAAAAATGATTTATAAAATTAAGTAAATGTAATAAGATGCCAATATTATTTATTTTTTCTTCAAGTTGGTTTCCATGATGTATTTATGACCATTGAAAAAATGACAAAGGTAATTATTTTTGTATTTTGATTTATCTGCGCTTTCTATGGTTATAAATGACCTAAAAACATAGACGACGTCAGAAAATTTGTCGTGTAGATAGACACTTTTTGGCGGGAAAACGTTTTTCCGGTCGTAAAAATAGTGGCACCGTAAAAAATTTCAGTGCCTGTGCCGCCTTAATCCAATTCGATTGAATCTGTTTGTACTAGTTTATTATGTAAACATACGGTACCTCATTATAGTTACATTAGCGTTAGTCAGTACTTAAGTTTGTTTCTAATTGATGATTACTTTAAAAAATAACGATTCGTAACAGGAGTTTTAGTTCTTTTTGATCTATTTATGAATGATTGTAGCAATTGAAAGTTTTTTTTTTTGTAAAGTCAATATAATACAAACATCTAAATAAATAAATCCACTATTTTAAAATTAATTATATTTTTTTTAATTATTATTACGAATATTTTTAGGGGGCCTATTTTAACTATTTTTAAAGGTGGTAATTTTTTTCAAGGTTAATTCTAATAACTAATTAATATGTATCCACTATATTATGTGATAAAAGAAATTTTTATAATTGGTTCTACCATTATTCTCGGCATTGTAATATTATTGGAGTGCGAGTATACGATTATTCCAAAACGTGTTTGAATCCGTCTACCTTCTGCGAGAAACGAGAAATTCATTAAAATATTTTAACAATTTTCTATTCCATTTCGAATTATCCTAAATCCTTTAATTAAAATTAAAATAATCTACCTAACATGCTACGGTGAAAAATATAATAAAATGTAGATTTTGGGTAATGTTTGGTATCCAATTTTAATAAAGCAAAATATAATAATATTTTTTTTAATAAAAATTTCACAATAAAGTTTTTTCCTGAACTGAAAATTAATAAATTTGAAAAATATCGTATATATGTATACTTGCTATAAGGATGTGTTTTTGTTACATAATAATATTCAGAATGTAGAATATGTATCAAAAAATTAAGGTAGATTATAAATATTGTGACATGGCCAAAGCTGTTGTATCCAATAAAATAAATAAATAAATAAAAAAAAAAAAACATCGTCCAAAATAAAAATATTTTGCCAGAGTAAATATGTTACTACAATTAAAATAACATTCAATTTTTTTAAAAAGATAATGACAGGAATATTTTGCGTTAGTTGTTCTCTTACTACCCTATATGAACAACCATTCAACTGTACCTATGTAAGGTAATCTTTAGATTAACTTCACGCAAACAATGAAAAAAACAACATTTTTAGTAAAAAAATAATAATATTATTGTGAAATGAAATACGAACTTGAGAAATTGATAATCCCATCTAAATAATCCCTTGGCATAAATTTAATAAAAATAATTTTCAGTGTAAAGTCACAAAGACGAGATAATGAGTACCTAAGAAGGAAAACTTGGCGACGTCATTGTCAATGTTTCTGTAGTAAGGTGTGATTAATCTGATGAGAGGCAGAGGACCTGACTCAAGATGCATCGAAGAAGTATACGGAAAAGTTTGAAAACTGCCATTTCTATTTTGAGGAACGCTACTCGTAAGTCAATTTGAATTTATTTTTAACCTGAGATTACATAATACTTGATTATAAAACTCCTAAATACTTTACTTAGCTTTGTTTGTTGCGCGCGCTTACACAATTCCCTAACATTTTACCTAACACAATTTAAGATTGCTTCTCGAGTAAATAATAGGTAAATGATCTACAAAATGCATACCATCATGCCGTTTCCATATTCAAGATAGACAAAGATCTTTTAACACACGTTTTCCCTTGACACAAACTTTGAGTGTAAAAATGAATTATTATTTTAAACCGTTCATTACAAAATATATAATCATTTTTAGAATGAATTAAGATTTGAAAAGTGATAACTACCTAGCATAGTCCAACTGTCGATTTGTTCAGGAGAACTTTGTTCTCTTAACATATCGACAATGTATCAAGCCAGAATACGCGAGAATTGTATGGAGAGGTCTACTTTTTTCACGGCTTTTCCAACTTTGAAGTCAAAAAACACCAACTTAGAGGCTTCGCAGCATATATGTTCCATACACGGATTTACTCAGAATTCGGAGTAGAACATTTCGTGTGTCTGTGTGTGTGTCTGTGTGTGTGTCTGTGTGTGTGTGTGTGTGTGTGTGTGTGTGTGTGTATGTCTGTGTGTGTGTGTGTGTGTCCGTCCCCCCCTTATAACTTTTGATCCGCTCAATTTACAGAGCCTAAAATTTCAGAATATATAAACAGTTACAGGCCTACAAAACTTTTATACTCGGAATTTTGAATTTTTGTTTCAATCAGGGGTTATCAACTTTTGAATTTTTATTTTATTTTTCCCTATATCTCAGAAACCATAAAAGCTAGAACGCTGAAAATTGGTATAAACATAGACAAATACAAAATCTCAAATATGTTTTTTCAAAAAAATTCCAGGGTTTCTCAAACATTTTTTATTAAGAAAAGTATTTTTTTTTATGATAAATTTATGAGTTTAACTGCCTATATTTCCATTTTTTTTTTAAATATCGAAAAAAGCCGAAACACCCCAACTAGATAATTTAATTTTATATAAAAAATATTAACATTGTAGCAGTACATCTCAAATTTTTTTTAACAATTTTTATAAAAATTGAATTTAGTGACGACATCGCTTCATACAATTTGTATGGTAGTCACCTATACACAATATCAAAGAAGACTTAATAGTTTGATACTTCATCTCTAAACATACAATATACATATACCATCATGCTGTTTTCATATTCCGGGTAGGAAAAAAAGACTGACCTCCATACTATCCTATCTTGACTACCTAGGTACATGTGTTGTATAGAAAACTTAATATCATAAAATAATAAATAATTTGTATTTATGGGTTTGGTACTTATTCTTCAACTATACATACTATCGCTGTCGACAGTTGGATCTCATGTGTTACATGCAACTAGTACTTTAGTCCAACTGTCGATTTGTTCAGGAGAACTTTGTTCTCTTAACATATCGACAATGTATCAAGCCAGAATACGCGAGAATTGTATGGAGAGGTCTACTTTTTTCACGGCTTTTCCAACTTTGAAGTCAAAAAACACCAACTTAGAGGCTTCGCAGCATATATGTTCCATACACGGATTTACTCAGAATTCGGAGTAGAACATTTCGTGTGTCTGTGTGTGTGTGTCTGTGTGTGTGTGTGTGTGTGTGTGTGTGTGTGTGTGTGTGTGTGTGTGTGTGTATGTCTGTGTGTGTGTGTGTGTCCCCTTATAACTTTTGATCCGCTCAATTTACAGAGCCTAAAATTTCAGAATATATAAACAGTTACAGGCCTACAAAACTTTTATACTCGGAATTTTGAATTTTTGTTTCAGTCAGGGGTTATCAACTTTTGAATTTTTATTTTATTTTTCCCTATATCTCAGAAACCATAAAAGCTAGAACGCTGAAAATTGGTATAAACATAGACAAATACAAAATCTCAAATTAGTTTTTTCAAAAAAATTCTAGGGTTTCTCAAACATTTTTTATTAAGAAAAGAATTTTTTTTATGATAAATTTATGAGTTTAACTGCCTATATTTCCATTTTTTTTTAAATATCGAAAAAAGCCGAAACACCCCAACTAGATAATTTAATTTTATATAAAAAATATTAACATTGTAGCAGTACATCTCAAATATTTTTTAACAATTTTTATAAAAATTGAATTTAGTGACGACATCGCTTCATACAATTTGTATGGTAGTCACCTATACACAATATCAAAGAAGACTTAATAGTTTGATACTTCATCTCTAAACATACAATATACATATATCATCATGCTGTTTTCATATTCCGGGTAGGAAAAAAAGAATGACCTCCATACTATCCTATCTTGACTACCTAGGTACATGTGTTGTATAGAAAACTAAATATCATAAAATAATTAATAATTGTATTTATGGGTTTGGTACTTATTCTTCAACTATACATACTATCGCTGTCGACAGTTGGATCTCATGTGTTACATGCAACTAGTATTAGAGAACAGGGGGCCTAGACAACGTGTCATTTAAGCTTAGCGTTATATCGCTAAGCGATAGTAAATGTATGAAATTCTACATAAGTTCTCTAATAGTATAAAAATTGATTTACAGCTTCATCATTGACATCATTGTGTTTATTTTTATTCGGGATACAAAATCTGTTGTCAGATCTTCACTGTGAATTTGAATATTCTTTGTAGTTTTTTCCATCTCATATTTATAATTTTCTGTTTTGATAAAATGAAACACGTGTTTATGTTTAAATGTTAATTTATTAAAGCACTACAATGATGGTCATTGAGAGACCAATACTGTTTAGACCCTTTAAAAAGTAGTAGCAGTGAAACTACTACTTAATTATTTGTCATAGTGGAGTTTCACCGAGTTGTCTGTCGATCAACTAAATTAAAAATGTATTATTAAAATCATAACTGAAAATCAAGCTCGATTGTTCCTCGTTGTATATACCTACTATTATTTTTCTAGACGATTCGTATAAATGTGGACTTAAGGGGTTGATAAATTAGATAGAACATTCAGTCATTTGCATATTTATTCATACCGATGTATATAACATAACCAGACAAAGATTATAATCAATTCCGCATAATTAAATCCAATCGTTTAGGTAAACCAATAAATTTGTGATTGGTTCATTTCAATTTATTCCAGTTGAATTATGGATAAGGCAGGAATTTTAATGGCTGCATTATCATTTCGTATACATAATTTCATTTGAACAGGGGTGAAAATGAAAATAATGATTGTAGAAGGATGTGACGTTATTGCAACAACTAATAACGTTTTACTGTGTCATAATGATTTCAATTTCACACCAACAAAAGATTCAATCTGTACGGAAAATTAGTTATCACAATACTACCAAAACGGCTAAAAATATAATAGGTATCTTTTTTACTATCGAAGTATTATTTCATTCCTTATATAACTTATTTCTCTCAACTATCGATCATCGGTAGGTACAAGATATCTTGAGGTTTAGATGAGTTCTGAATTATTAAATCAGTAGACCTGGGCTCCAATCACGTAAAGCACAAACATTTGCTGATCTAAATGAGAATTTAATTAATTTATTACATTTTCCTCATTCCCATTACTCGTTTAACAACCGCCAGAGTCTGTAAGCTGCTAACTGCAAATCTCTTTTTTTAACTTACATCACCAGATTCAACCTTTTTATAGTCATTGATCACTTATTAACATGCTTGTACTAGAATCTTGAAGAAAAAACAACTAGAACTTTAACTAGATTTTATACATTTATGGCTTATCACACATCTGTTAACTCAGTCACCTCTGCGTCTTTTAAAGATTTAGAAAACGGTACTGTACAATTATCATTCTGATGTGAAACTTAAATTTTCTTCAACTTTAAATGTCAATAAATGGACATTCCACTGTCCCTATATTTAATAAATGACGAACCGAAATTTCTTGAGGTATTTTATCACCCGCCTGATAATTGCTTCCAAAATTTTCTACAAGAAATGAAATTATCATTCCTAATCAATTTCAACTGACAAAAACTTTTAATTGAATTCCTCGTCAAATTCATCGGAGACAAAAAATATCTGAAGATTGTGGTTAATCATGTTAGGATGATGTGTCTCGAGTATTAGTTCTTTCACGATGAAATCTTCAAATTAATAATGGTTCTGTGTCAACTTTGGAACTTTGTCCAAAGACTGTTGATTGATTAAGTTTGATTGGTCGCCTGTAACAGTGTTTTCCCAACTGTGTGATTTGATAATTGTAGATTTCACCGATACCAAAACTTAAGTTGGAGGCTTACCAGGAATTTCTTAAATATTGGTTGTTATCTAGGTACTGTATTTGTTTGCAGCTAGAAATTTAACGCTTTTTTGTCAATAAAATACCACAATCTAAAACTAGACAATATTTCAAATACAAAATATGTTTTTTTTACGTTCTTCCAATAACTTGTAAAATTCCGAGAGATAGCAACGATTTCGATTAATCATTTTTGAATGGCTGGTTTTGTGATATTTTCTTCCTTATTGAATATAGGTATGAAAAAGGTCTGGCACCTGGGAGTGGTTGCGTTTACCAATGCACATCCTCTTTATATGTGAAAATTGCAGATTTTAACATTATTTATTTTCTTTATTCATATCATAACAAAATATAAAACATACAAATTTTGCACATTATATAATTGACAATATCTGCACCTCCCTCTTAAAACTTATTATGCCAATATAATTTATACTTGTATGTTATTTGTACATATAAAATCCGTCCGTTTGTGAAATATGTACTTACCTACTGTTTCTGAAATTTTTAAAAATAATTTATTAAAAAAGAAAAAGTAAACCAATTTTCCGAAATCTTCCCGGGTGTACGCTGAACCAATAACCAAGTTTTATTGTAACTAGATGGATGGTATAAGAGCACAAAAGCGACTTACAAAGATACAAATGAAACTAAAATTTGCAATTTTCACCTATAGAATGAGGATGCGCACTGCTAAACACAACCACTCCCAGGTGTCAAACATACTTATATTCAATAAGGTAGTAAATATCCAAAAATCTGCCATCAAAATTAATTGTTTTTTTGACGTTGCTATCTCTTAAACTATCTTGAATCATTTTGTTTGCATCAAAATTTCATTTATGTTAATATTTTATTTAGAAAGTATCCATTAGAATAAAATCCTTTAGCGAAAATTGAACCCAGCTTACTGGCACAACTAATCGGTCCATCAATATAATTATCATCATGTTCCATCATCATGTCCAATTATCATCGTGGGTATGCTAGTAACATGTATCTAATGAAAACGCCAAGGTTTATTAAATTCATACTCATTTTGACTAAAACTGTTTTATTTGTTTTATAAGAATCACCATTTCAAAAATTTAAGATTTCTTTAGAATGTACATTTCCATTTATCTCTCAAAATAACTTCTGTAATATGAGAAATATAAATTAATGTAGGTAGAGGGGTAGGTATAGAAATCTGTCGTAAAAGTGTGTTTAAAGAATATAAAAAGAAATGGGAATAAATACTGAATGAGCCATGAAAACGGTTACGTGCCCTCGTTCTACTTCATACTTACTCTGTTGAGACTCTTCTTACATTTAACATATTTTATTTACATTTTTGCTACATTTCACATTGCAACTGTCCCCTTTTCTCATCCCACAAGATAAATAATACTCTCATATTCTACATCAAATTAATTTCAGAATCAGTATCCGTGGTTAAATATCTGATTTTTTGGGTTTCAGAATTTGTGATACATTTATCAAATTAATATATAGTTTTATCAATTAATCAACACTGCTTTTATTATTAGTTCCAATTAAATACAATGAATATTAGTATATTGTTATATTACACGCGTAAACTATATTCAATAACTACATATACTAACACGTTGTTGACGTTACGAGCCGTTCTTACGGAAAGGGCACGATGGCTTTAGTATGACCTCGGCCAATCCTGTGTTTCACGAAGACATCCGACTGTCTCCGAGGATATACATAACTATGTGTATAGGTGCTAGGCAAAACCATATACCTACCACAGAGTTCATGGATTGATTATATTTAAATGATAGTATATTTTTAAAAAAAATCTTCCATTCGATATCGTTAATTGACATCTTCAGTGCAGTTGGCGCTTGTGAGTGATAACGAACGACAGTTCTACGGATTTTCCGATATTGTAACGTTTCAGATCGTTTTACACAGATGGCAGTTACGTAGAATATTACTCAAATGTGAAATATTTTTGCGAAGTGAATCAAAATTGCTTCCAAAAAGTTTGCTGATATTAAAACTCAATGATAGACGAACGGTGTGCAAGCTTATATATTAGTATCTGAATTTTAAACTCAACCGACCCGATGACATGTCGAAAACCTTTTTAATACCATAACTTTCCTGTTTTCAACATAATAAAATTTCTAAAATGTTGAATAGGTGAGTAACTACTAAAACCAATCTAACTAATAACATAGATTAGTTTGATTTTTAAGTAGAAAATAATTAATCTTACTAAAAACTTATTCCAATGAATTTACAAATTCCATATCATTGGTAAGGGAAAATGCGTAACTATATTTAAATTCCGTCCGACACTTCATATCTTTTTGGATTAGCTGAACTGATGAAACAGAATTAACTATATATTTTTAATTACGCGTCAGTTTTATTTATTAATTTTGGGGTGCCACAAGGATCAGTAGAAAAAACTTATGGCAAATAATATAATTTTATTTTTTTACTTTATATATTTCGGTAAACATACAGCAATATAAAACAAAAATCTTAAATGAGTTATGCTTGATTAATGGGAAAAGGAAAATGGAGACACTGAGGGGGGGGGGGTGCACGCACTACATACGATGAGTTCGAAGTAATGGAAGTCCTAAATTTTAAAAACGTATTATGAAACAAATGTCAATGTCGTCGAAACCGTTAAATGTATTACATGATCTGTATATAAAGGAGTTCTGAGCATAATTAGTATCGCAGCTGGGAGGTCTGAAGGTATGGGCAGTTCTTGTAACCCTTATTGGTACATGTAATGATTTCATTTGTATTATGTACCTATATTGTTTTTTCAAGTGCCAGATTACTAGACTTTCCTATATAATATAGTTATGTGCTAGATCAGCTAAATTAACTTATTTTATAGATATTTAAAATGTTATATGTGTTAAATGTAAATGTTAGAAAAAGTATAACTACATCCTGATATATTTTCTAATATAAGCTAATTTTTCGTTCAGGTTTATAAAATCGGTCGAAACAGGGTTCAAACACGGAACAACTGGATTGCTTCGACAAGTGCATTATTCATAACTAGCTTTTATGTCCCGCCGTTGGCCAAGAATGTATGAAAAGTGGTTTGAAATGACTATGAAAAGTGGTTTGAAATATGATTGAATTTGATTGTAAAATGTTCAAGTGATGGCCACAACCCATTATTTTTTATATATTGCTATAAAGTGTGAATGAAGTATAATATACAATTTCTGCACTATGCGAAATGGTTTTAAATATGACTGTTTATCAACATTGTAAAGAGATTGGTTTGGCCACAACCCCCATTTTTAAATATTATCATCGAAAACAAATTGTAATATGTACTTACCTATTGAATATTTAGTAATTTTGGATGTTGGGATGTGGTTAAAATTTGATTAAACAAATGTACTGAAAAGATCCAGTGTTGGTCACATCCCATTCGTTTTATATTTTTTCATCAAGTGTGCATTATATTTTTGCACAATTAGACTGATGAACTTAAAATTGACACAAAAGTCTACATTAACGAAGAAGAAGAAGACTTAAACTATGGTAAATAATTTGAATATAAACGTTGTGAAGAATTCAGTAATGGCCACAACCCCCTTTCTTTAAATATTGTCAACGAAATCAAATATATTATGTAGGTGTTGAAAATTATTTAAAATAGGATAAAATAAATGGTTTAAATTTGATTAAACAAAAGTATTGAAAAGATTCTAGTGCAGGTTACATCTTCACATCCCACATCCCATTCGTTTTTACATATGTATTTTCATCAAGTGTGCATATCGTTAATAATATTTCTGCACAATAGACTATTAGACTTAAAACGAACCCAAAAGTCTAAATAAAAAAGAGAAGAATAAGTATAAGGGCCGTATTTATAAAACATTCTCAGTGCTTAAGTCAATACTTATCACACCGAAATGTATGGAATTTGCCATGCTAAGCATTGAGAAAAATCTGAGTACGTTTTATAAATTCGGGCCTAAGACTATAAGAAATAGTTTGTATAAAAAATCCCAATGGTCTACATAAAATAAGAAAAAATACATAAAATAGAAGAATTAGACTATTGGAAATAGATTGTATAAAAACTGAGCAAAAGGTCTTCATAAAAGAAGAAGAAGATTAATCTATAGGAAATAGTTTGTATTAAAACTGTCCTTAAAGGTCTACATAAAATTAAGAAGAAAAATAATTAGACTCCAGGAGCCGTCGCTTCAGACCCTTCAGTACCTCCCGTCCCATCAGGCCCTTCAGTACATCCCGTCCCTTCAATCCCTCATCACGTCCCTTCCCATCAGGCCCTTCAGTACCTCCCGTCCCTTCAGGCCCTTTTATACCTCCCGTCCCTTCAGGCCCTTTAGTGCCTCCCTTCCCTTCAATTACATCCCGTCCCTTCATTCGGGTAAGAAAAGTTTAAATCCAGAAACCATCCTGGAAGAACCGCGAAGAGATGTAAGCACCGTCTTCTTTTCCCAGGATACTCCACCTTTATAGGTAAAATGACCAAATACACGATGAAGAAGAAGAAGAAAAAAGTTTAAATCCAGAAACCGTCCTGGAAGACCTGCGATGAGATGGAGGGACAGTCGGACCTTCTTTTCCCAGGATATTCCGCTTTCATTGGTAAAATGACCAAATACATGAAGAAGAAGAAGAATAAGAAAAAAGTTTAAATCCAGAAACCACCTCGGGCACACGCTCGACAATTCGCCAAAGTTTCATTGTAATCGGACATCGCTTGCATACAATCATACATTCATAAATAAATAAATAAAATAATTTTCCGATAGGAAATCAGTATATTGTTTATTTGCAAGTAAATAATAATAGGTAGGTACCTACCTACAACAATGTTCTAAATAAATTCGATTCATAACAAATTTTATTTGAATATCAGAATCTTTCCGTTACCATAGTAACCATTCCAATACGTAAAAAATATCAAATGGTTTGAGACATTTTTTGAATATGTACGTACCTACATACATTGGTTTGTTCGATGCCATAAAAATGAAAATTGTCAGAAAAATCAAATATTATTTACAAATTATGCAATTTTATTATGCCTATATATTTACTAATAATAAACACATTTTTACAATATATGTCTTAAAACTTGCTGTAATGTCTTGTGTTTCATTTTATTATTTCATAATTACATTTAATTCAAAGGTTTATTATTTTCAAGAACATATTCATTCGGTAGGAAAAATGAAATATTGTATGAAAAGATATTAAAATGGCGGCGTTCATGTACAAAACGCTTACTTTAAAAATAAGTTAAACATTATAATTATACAAAATATTCACCATGTTTTTCACTCAAACGCTAAGGTATACTTGAAAATATATTTTTTTCGTGTAAATACGTACTTCTAACTTTTAAACTAACAGATATTTGCGTGCAAAATGTACACTTTTTTGACAGATATGACTTGGAAAATTTTGTATGAAAAAAATAATTATTGAAATATCTTTAAAATTCAGCATTTTAATCGCATTATTTTTAGCGTGACACTGCATCAGGTATACTGGTACACGTTCGCACATAAATTAGATTTTTAGATGCTCTTGGTTTTTCAAAAGGCGTGAGACAAACACACACACACACACACACACACACACACACACTAACATATTGATTGCTTTATTACTTTAGACTAGCTTTTATGTCCCGCCGTTGGCCAAGAATGTAAAATTGTGAAAGAAAAAGCAATCGTTTTTATAATATTGTCACCCAATTATTTTGCAATATCAGACTATGAAAAGTGGTTTGAAATTTGATTGAGTTTAAGTATTGTAAAATGTTCAAGTGATGGCCACAACCCATTCTTTTTTATATATTGCTATAAAGTGTGAATGAAGTATAATATTTATACAATTTCTGCTCGCATGGACTATGCGTAATGGTTTTAAATATGACTGTTTATCAACGTTGTAAAGAGATTGGTTTGGCCACAACCCCCATTTTTAAATATTATCATCGAAAACAAATTGTAATGTGTACCTATTGAAAATTTAGTAATTTTGGATGTTGGGATGTGGTTAAAATTTGATTAAACAAACGTAGGTACTGAAAAGATCTAGTATTGGTCACATCCCATTCGTTTTTATATTTTTTCATCAAGTGTGCATTATATTTTTGCTCAATTTGACTGAAAGTCTTCATTAACGAAGAAGAAGAAGACTTGAACTATAGTAAATAGTTTTTAATTTGAATATAAATGTTGTGAAGAGTTCAGTAATGGCCACAACCCCCATTCTTTAAATATTAGGTGTTGAAAATTATTCAAAATAGGATGATATAAATGGTTTAAATTTAATTAAACAAAAGTATTGAAAAGATTCTAGTGCAGGTTATATCGTCACATCCCATATCCCATTCATTTCATATGTATTTTCATCAAGTGTGCATATCGTTAATAATATTTCTGCACAATAGACTATTAGACTTAAAACTAACCCAAAAGACTAAATAAAAAAGAGAAAAATAAGTATAAGACTATAAAAAATAGTTTGTATAAAAAACTATTCCAATGGTCTACATAAAATAAGTAAAAATACATATACCTAATAGAAGAATTAGACTATTGGAAATAGATTGTATAAAAGCTCACCCAAAGGTCTACAAAAAAGAAGAAGAAGAATATTTAGACTATTGGAAATAGTTTGTATAAATACTGACCAAAAGGTCTACATAAAAGAAAATGAATAAGACTATTGGAAATAGTTTGTATTAAAACTCTCCCAAAAGTCTACGTACTTAAATGAAGAAGAATAATAATTAGACTAAAGGAAATAATTTTTATAAAAAAATGACCCAAATGTATACATAAAAGAAGAAGAAGATGAATTAGACAATAGGAAATAGTTTGTATAAAAACTGCCCTAAAGGTCTACATAAAATTAAGAAGAAACAGAATTAGACTCCAGGACCCGCCGCTTCAGGCCCTTCAGTACCTCCCGTCCCTTTAATCCCTCATTACGTCCCTTCCCATCAGACCCTTCACTACCTTCCGTCCCTTCAGGCAGTTTTATACCTCCCGTCCCTTCAGGCCCTTTAGTGCATCCCTTCCCTTCATTACATCCCGTCCCATCAGTCGGTTAAGAAAAGTTTAAATCCAGAAACCATCCTGGAAGAACCGCGAAGAAATGAAAGAACATTCTTTTCCCAGGATGCTCTACTTAATAGGTAAAATGACTAAATACACGAAGAAGAAGAAAAAAGTTTAAACCCAGATACCTGCGAAGAGATGGAAGGACAGTTGGACCTTCTTCTCCCAGGATTCTCCAACTTCATAGGTAAAATGACCAAAAATACACGATGAAGAAGAAGAAGAAGAAATAAGTTTAAATCCAGATACCTGCGAAGAGATGGAAGGAAAATTGGACATTCTTCTCCCAGGTTAGTCCACCTTCAAAGGTAAAATGACCAAATAGACGATGAAGAAGAAGAAGAAAAAAGTTTAAATCCAGAAACCTGCGAAGAGATGGAAGGAAAATTGGACCTTCATCTCCCAGGATAGTTCATCTTCATAGGTAAGATGACCAAGTACACGTTGAAGAAAAAGAAGAAAAAAGTTTATATGCAGAACCCGTCCTGGAAGACCTGTGAAGAGATGGAGGGACAGTCGGACCTTCTTTTCCCAGGATACTCCCCCTTCATAGGTAAAACGACCAAATACACGAAGAAGAAGAAGAATAAGAAAAAAGTTTAAATCCAAAAACCATCCTGGGCATACGCTCGACAATTCACCAAAGTTTCATTATAATCGGACAAACGGTTGATAAATAAATAAATAAAATAATTTTCCTATAGGAAATCAGTATAGGTATATTATTGTTGATTTGTAAGTAAATAGTATTAGGTAGGTACCTACCTACAACAACCTTCTAAATAAATTCGATTCCTAACAAATTTTATTTGAATATCACATTCTTTCTGTAGCCATGGAAACGATTCGAACACGTAAGTAATATCGAATGGTTCGGATACATTTTTTGAATATGTAGGTACCTACATTGGTTTGTTCGATGCCATAAAAATGAAAATTGTCAGAAAAATCAAATATTATTTACAAATTATGCAATTTTATTATGCCTATATCTTTACTAATAATAAACACATTTTTACAATATATGTCTTAAAACTTGCTGTAATGTCTTGTGTTTCATTTTATTATTTCATAATTACATTTATTTCAAAGGTTTATTATTTTCAAGAACATATTCATTCGGTAGGAAAATGAAATATTGTATGAAAAGATATTAAAATGGCGGCGTTTATGTACAAAACGCTTACTTTAAAAATAAGTTAAACATTATAATTATACAAAATATTCACCATGTTTTTCACTTAAACGCTAAGTTATACTTGAAAATATATTTTCTTCGTGTAAATACGTACTTCTAACTTTTAAACTAACAGATATTTGCGTGCAAAATGTACACTTTTTTGACAGATACGACTTGGAAAATTTTGTATGAAAAAAATAATTATTGAAATATTTTTAAAATTCAGCATTTTTATCGCATTATTTTTAGCGTGACACTGCATCAGGTAAACAGGTACACGTTCGCACATAAATTAGATTTTTAGATGCTCTTGGTTTTTCAGAAGGCGTGAGACAAACACACACACACACACATACACACACACACACACACACAAACACTAACATTTTGATTGCTTTATTACTTTAGATTAACTTTTCCCAATAAATTAACGATACGTGATTTTGGACTTTATTAATATTATAATATATTCAATTCCATAATACGATGCCAATCATTAATATTTGGATATGTTATTCAAAATCATTCGACGAAATATAATCTATGGAATAATTTTTCTGTTCATAGAAATTTTCCCCATTTAAGTTAAGCCATGCGAATTTCCGACCAACCTATCTAACAATCAGACCTTTCAATAGATGTATAGCATTATTGGCACATTCATAGCATAACATCATAACGTATTTGGCATAGTATTATATTATCTTCCCTGCAATCAGTACCACATCTAGGTACATACGGTCTTCAGCGCTTGACGCACAAATTCAAAAAGCGCTCCTCCTTCTTTAGTGGGTTCTTGCTGAAACCTACCAGTTTTTAATCCTTCCTGTTAAAGACCTTTTGCTGGTTGGCTGATTACTGGTTGCTTCACACTTGTAATACCCTAATCCTAATGTATCGCGCTTTTAATTAGTCATTGATTGATTTTTTAATCTTGTTTCAATTTTTTCAAAATTTCACTCAATACCGAGCATCGTCAGAATTCTGAACAATAGTGGTGAAGACCTATATATCTATACATTGATTCAAAACGAGGTTACGAATAATTAAGAGTAGAAAGGAGTAATACCAAGAAAAAAAGAATACCATAGACATTAAGGTAAATAAATAGCTTATTGTTCACCAAATTGTTCATCATTTTGACGATGCTCGGCATTGAACTACACCGGCGAATGGAAGTCGCGTTTGTGAACTTAATCCAATAGAACGAAAAATTATATATTAATTTCTGATTCAATTTCTGATCATGATTCTACGTAATCTGATTTTATATAATTATCGGTTTGTATGTTTCTTTTGGTTTAATATTTGAACTATCTATTAGTAGCGGAATTGCTTATAGAAGCCGAAAGTCTTGGCTTGCCTATGAATATTATCTTAAGAAATTCAAGAAATAATATAGGTCATCAAACAGATGGGTCGATGGCAGAGCGGTTAGCGCGCTGGACTAGTAATCCAGTGGTCGCGAGTTCGAATCCTGCCTCGACCGATTTCGTTCGCCTATAGCACAAGCATTTATGTGCATAGTTTAGGGAACGTAGGAAGATGTATATGTACTTGTTTAACAAGGACATATAAAATTGTTTTATTATTAATTATTTATTTTTTCATAGTACAAAATTAAAAATTAAACCGTTAGTAGATTCGATACAGGGCCACAAATATAAATATTATTTTGAAATGTGATTTTAAAAATATTTTTCATGGCCACTGAAATAAACAACGAAGCTAAAAAAATATTAAATTGTAACATTTCCCAATTTTCTTCCAGGGTTTGCCTAGTCCGAAGAGTCTAGTCTCGCCCCTGCTATCTATAAACATCAAATATAGTTTTCTTCTGAAATTTCACGTCGTAAGTACCTATTCATAATGCGACACCATGTTATTGTATTTGAACTAGATATTTCAATTTAACATATTTTTTTATGAATTATAAAATATTATTTTTAAGAAATCCAATGATTCGTTACGTTTAAGGTAAATATTATACTGAAGGCCGAAGTTGTTAACGTTAATCTTCTTTTGCGTCTCAATATCCTACGGAAAAACGGATTTAAATTAATATTCTTAATAGGGATACTTCGCAGTTATTACGTTATGTAACGTTTCGAAGTATACGTCTAGAAAATATAAAGACATTTTTTATCAAAAGTCTTTGTAAACTACGTCGTTTCCAGTTCGTTGGAGTTAAACGTCTGCACCAAGTTTTATATCCATTTCCTCTTATCACCTGTAAAGCCTTTAAAACTTAAAGAAACCTCAAAGCCCTCAATAAATACGTATAGAGATATACGGACGAAGGAAACCACCCAAGCATGAAGATATAATGCAGCTTTTCTGTGGTAGTTACAAGTCCACAAAACCAACCATTTCATCCACTAGCCACATCTATCTATGTACCTACAACCAAAGTCATACATTTAAATATTTAAATATTATAAAATTTATCGAGTTGGCGCTGATTCAGAATTTTTATTGTCATATTGAAGACAATTCAATTTCACAGCATAAGTTAAAAACAAAATAAAAGTTTCATTAAACACACTACGTTAAATTGATACTAATGAATCTATAAATGTTTGGTACAATGTATACATATTCAAAACATTATTGACATGCAAAAATCGCTACTCCACCACCACCCGCTCCGCATATGGGGACTGTCAACGGCCCCTTCGCAGAACGCTAGAATGAATGACAAAAAAAAACAATGCATGGCACGAAGAGTAGCTCATGGAGCCCTCTAGATTATCAATCTCGGCACCATGGTGCAAAAAGAACAATCAACAAGTGTGAATTGAGATTCACACTTGCGGACTATCGGCGACTTCAGATCCATATATATAGGGCATCAGAGAAGTGACCAAGATCTCTGGAAACAGAAAAGTCAGTGAGAATCTTCGACATGCAAAAATAAAACGTTAGCTTAAATTGTTACAAAATAATTTATAAATAAGTCAGTACAATATCATCATCAGCAATGGCTCGGTGCGAGCCTTGGCCTCCTCAAGAAACTACCTCCATCCCGCCCTATCGACAACAAGTCTCCTCCAATTTTTATGTCCGATCGCTCTTATATCGCCCTCGATGTCGTCCAGCCATCTCATCCTAGGTCTCCCTCTGCTTCTTCTTCCTTCAGGACAGGTGTCCAATACTTTCTTTGGGACCCGGCTATCCTCCATTCTACAAAAGTGTTCGAGCCAACGTAGACGTTGTATTTTGATGTATTAGACAACGTTTGGTTCGCCATACATTATTTCTAGTTCATGGTTAAACCGGATCCTCCAAGATCCTCCTTAGCAGGTAGGACCAAATATTTTGCGAAGTATTTTCCTTTCGAACACCAACAATGCATTTTCGTCCTTCTTCGGCAATATCCAGCATTCTGATGCACCGGTCTAAGAAGAGTTTTGTAAATGAGGGTTTTTGTTTTACGAGAGATGAGTCGCGACCTTAAGTGCTTTAGCAGTCCATAATAGCATCTATTTGCTGCGGCAAGAATATGTCAGTATAATACGTCAGTACAATTTAGATATATACAAAATATGTCAGTACAATATATATATATATATACATAACATTATTGACATGGATAAATAAAACATTAGCTCAAATAGGTCTATGAGTAGGTACAAATGAATGTATAAATAAGTCTGGTACAATGTAGACATATCCAATTCTATGGGGATGTCCCGTACAATAAAAGCCCTCATTCCTAGTCGATTTATAGGCCATTTCCCGCGACAATTTTCTTCTGTTAGAGAAAAGATTCGAGAGCGAGGTCATTGATAAAAATAATGAAAAACCCATCTTCAATTCGATCCTTCTAAGTGAGAGAAATTTGTCTGCAATTTCTACATTATAACCTCACACATCTCTACGCCATATTCAGAGTTTTTCAATTGTGAATTTAATTTATTTATTTAAATATGAAAAAATTGTTTTAATAGACAACATGTCTTACAAATTGGCCATAACAGTATTTTTTGTAATCTGTTTGTTTGTACTTACTCATTAGGGAAAAAAATATGTTTTATGTAAATTTATAAATTCAAACTCCACTTTGTCAATGAAATCGAGTGGGTCAAAATTTTGTCTGTAGTAAAAACTAGTGGATAACGGCCAACGCTGTACTCTTCAGTACGAAGTTACTCCGCGAAGTATTCAAATTTTCTATTTTCAGCACTATAGTGAAATGAGTTTGTTCAATTTTTTTTTATGAATATGTCCTTGTTAAACAAGTACAACATCTTCCTACGTTCCCTAAAATAAGCAAATAAATGCTTGTGCTTAAGTGAACGAAATCGGTCGAGGCAGGATTCGAACTCGCGGCCACTGGATTACTAGCCCAGCGCGCTAACCGCTCTGCCACCGACCCATCTAAAATTGACCCATTATTTTTGATTATTTTTTTTTTTTTTATAAAAACTTGACTGTTCTTCAATGCCGTGTTATGAAAGTAATATGCCTTTTTGGCAATTTGAAAATAAAAATATCAAATTTTAAGTTTCCTGAGCTTTGAAATATTTGACAGTTATTAAAATTAAGTAGCACTGATCATCCTTCAAAATCTAATGGGGTCTAAGCAGAACAGAATCTAATGGGGTCTAAGCAGAACAGAATCTAATGGGGTCTAAGCAGAACAGAATCGTAGGAGTTCTTTAGTCTAAAATAAACACGCCCTACATAGCATATATTTTTTTTTTATTTTATTAAGTTTACAATAACATATACAAAATATAAAACAAACAAACTATATAGAAAAGATTCACAGTAAGACAAAACATATTTCCCTTTACTAGAGTGCAAGCACTCGTGTGTAAAGGAGACAATTTAATACAGAATACACAAAATATTATACATACATAATTATCAAAAAGAAGTTAATATAATTTACATATCAGTCAAATAATAAGTTTGATTTATTCTTTATTTTTTTTTTAAATCATTATGTTCAATTGCCAGTCTCAAATCTGTTTCAAGTTGGTTGAACCACACCACCCCATTGTACGTGTAGTAGTGCTGTGTTGTGTATGTATGTGTTAATGGGGTACACAGTTGACCCACTATATTATGTCTATCACTCGCCACACGTACAAAGGCATGGTGCGACCTTCCAATGTCCTTATGTATTTGAAATAGCACATTTTTTTTATAGATATTTTTAAAAGATGGCACTTGAAAATCACGAAATAGTTGCAAAGTTGGGTAGTCAGATGGATTTTTATTTATAATTTTTATTATCAACCTTTGCGTAATTTCTAGAGGCAAAATGGATGTTTTATACGCCCCCCCCCATGCAACAATGCCATATTGCATTATTGAATGGGCGAAAGCGTAATACACATTTTTAAGTAATTTTAAATTGAGAATGTTTCTAAGGTTGATAAATATGTAAATAAGCTTTCTTAATCTGTTTATAGTATTATTTATTTGAGTTTTCCATTTAAGGTTACTGTCAATTATTACTCCTAAATATTTAATTTCATTTTTATTTGTTATACATAGACAATCATTATTTTTACATGTCAATACTTTTGTAGAACAATTTTTTGAGTGGATTTTAATATTTAATGCAATGGGAGGTATTTTCTTGTTTATGGTAAAAGGTATATAGTAAGTTTTCTCAATATTCAGGGTCAATATATTATTGTCAAACCATTCTTTTAATAAATTTATATCAGTGTTAGCATTTTCTTCAAGCTCATTCCATGAATTTGCATGAAACAAGTTTTCCTGATATTGTCAAATTAAATATATCATTTACATATAAGATGAACAAAAGAGGGCCCAAAATTGTGCCTTGAGGTATTCCAAAATCACTTGTATTCGGTACGCTTAGAGTATTATTTATTTTTACGTATTGATCTCTAGAGAACAGATATATACAGCGCATAGTACATACACATCACACACACAGATACATTGTGATGAAACTTTCGTAATACAATCTTAGCATGATACCTACTAGTTGATAATCTACAATAAAAAACAACCTTAAAAATTTAATTCATATCTCCCCACTAGTACCATACCATCACGCCATTTCCCTATTTGGGGTAGGCAGAGAGAACCGAACGCCAGACTCCTCTCTCTTGACACACATTCCTCGCTTCATTCACGTCCATACATCGTCTCATACACGATCTTCTGTTATTCTTACTTCTAACATCACCATCTTTCAAAATCCCATTTATGTGATCGTGCCAACTTTTTCTTGGCTGACCTCTAGTTTTCGTTCCTCTTTTATCAGCCTTGTACACTTTTTTTGTCAGACGGTCATCACTCATTCTTTCTATGTGGCCGAACCACCTTATGGCATTTATTTTCATCTTACTTACGATATTTCTTTCAATCATACATTCTCGTCTAATATCCTCATTTCTTATTCTATCATACATCGTTTTACCACACATTCGTCTTAGTGACCTCATTTCAACCGCGTTAATTCTACATTCATGCGTCTTCTGCCATGTCCATGTCTCACTAGCATACATTAGAGTCGGTGCGACGATACCATTGCTTACCGCGAGCTTTGCTTGCCTCGAAATAATTGGGTCAGCCATTACCGTTCTTAATGCACCATTCACTCTATTACCTGCCGTTACTCTCCTTTCAATATCTTTTTCCAATCTTCCATCACGCCCCCACGCAATCTTCCCCACTAGGGGAGTAAAAATTATATTGTTGATTTAATTATATATTATTTTAACGCTAACATTCTTATTATTATGACAAAATTACTTTTAATTTATTACATAAAGGATTCCATTACACGGGGCGAGGTTTTATTATTATTTCACGAATAATTATCAAAAAAGGGAATCGAATGAATTAAGCGGACACGATCCAGAAGCAATTGTAATCATTTGCTATAAATATTAAATTTCGAATGTAATTATTTTCTTCTTTTAAGTATTACGTATTTCGTTATATAATATTATTAGTCAAAAATATAACTATTTGAACAGTTATAATTTAATTTATATTTTTTTCCTTTTCCGGGAGTAATTAAGTAATGAAATTATTTCGACAAACGAAGAAAAGCAGAGCTAACAATAATTATTACATCTTCTTTCTTTATATAACTTGTCCCTTTTTATCGTACTAAATGAATTAACAGACCCTTTCTATAATAACTTTCTTCTTCTTCTTCTTGTTAGCCTACTCCCGTCCACTCCTGGACGAAGGCCTCCTCCATTTCTCTCCACTTTGCTCTGTCTTGAGCTGCCTGCATCCAGTTTATATCAGCATATTATCTTACAATGTCCTCTCTCCATCGCAATGGTGGCCTCCCCACGCTCCTGGTTGCTGCTCTTGGTCTCCATGTTATGACTCTTTTTGGCCATCTGTCATCTGAGCTTCTGGCCACGTGACCTGCCCACCGCTATTTTAGAGTAATAACTTTCACGTTTTCTTTCTTTTACGTTTTAGCCATTTCTTTGTGGCACATAGTAAATATTTATTTTTTGGAAACAAAATTGTTATAAATTCAAAAAATAATCACAGTTTTTTATGTTGTTGTTGTTTTGTTTTGGAATGATAGAGGGAAGATGGAGAATGGGGCGTTAAAGAATAAAAATAAAATTTTTAAAAATCTCCATCATTGGTTCGGGATTCCGAATACGGCTTTACTAATTAGGTTAGCGCAGGATCAGAATGAGTTCGGTGTAATGGTCGCCAACCTTCGTTAGGAGTGACACAAGAAGAAGAAGAAGAAATCCTTGATATATAAAAAAATTTAAATCTGTTTTATATAGTTATGTACTTCTGATTTCTTCTTATAGATACTTTGTCAAATATACATACAAACCATCACGCCATATCCCTTACGGGGTAAGCAGAAAGAACCGAGCTCCATACTCCTCTATTTTTGCACACATTCCTAGTTTCCTTTACATCCATGCATCGGCTCATACATGCTCGTATATTATTCAAGCTTCTTATATTTCCTTCTTTCAAAATATCGTTCACATGGTCATGCCATCCCTTTGAACTAACTTTTTTATCACAAACTGGAGACTAGGAGACTAGGAATCATCTCTCAAATTTAAACCAAAAACACAATAAAAATTCCAGTCTTCTCCAGGGATCGAACTATTTGGCTCAGGAGTCAGAACTAACAAAGCCACGAAGGCCGAAGAAAGAAGAGCATAGCTCCTTTAGCACTTATTTTTAAAAATCCATATTTTCCCGTATTGACATAATATAACAATATAGTATTTTAAGAAAATACTTAAGGGTATCATAATATTAGTACCTACCTATCATTTCAATATCTTGCTCACATACAAAAATACTTTGACGGTTTGAGCACACGTAGGTAAGTATTTTTCATCTTTCCTGGAAACTTTCATAATAAGTATAAAAGTTTTCACGTGAAACACTGTTTCTTTTACGAGCCACATACTAAGTGGCCTTAAGACCACATGTGTGCTGGAGGAAATTTTCTTAAAAACTTAATCTAAGTAACTTTTTTCGTAATATGATTGTCAATAGCAAACGTTGGTGTCACAAAAAGCTTCTATGCATCGTAGTAAAAAAGGGTGAAAAAAAACTTATACTTTAACATTTTAATTTTCGTTTTGTCGTGATACTTTCTAACGTGTTTCTTGCAATTCAATGCATTCTTTAATACAGTTTTCTAAACATACCATCACGCCGTATTCCTACTTGGGGTAGGCAGAGAGGACCGAACGCCAGACACCTCTATCTTGACATGCATGTTTTGCCTCATTTACATTCATGCATCGCGTCATACATGCTCTCCTATTATTCTGACTTCGTATATTACCATCTTTCAAAATCTCATTTAAATGATCATGCCAACTCTTTCTCGGGCGGCCACGACCTCTCATTCCACTCTTTTCAGCCTTGTATACTTTCTTTGTCAGGCGCTCATGGTTCATTCTCTCCACATGTCCGAACCATCGTAGTGTATTTACTTTCATTCTACTCACAATATCTCTTTCAATCTTGCATTCTCGTCTGATGTCCACATTCCTTATTCTATCATAGATCGTTCTACTACATACGGTTTACTTGTTTTCTGATTCCTCGTATTTCATACATTTTCATTTTATAAACTTTACACACATCCAATTCAGGACATTTTTTTGTTGCACTCTGGACTAGAACCGAACGCCAAATTACTCTCTCTTGACATACATTTCTCGCTTCATTCACGTATGCATATCGCCTCGTACATGTTTTTCGCAAATTTAATCGAATTAAGCTTACTAATTTGTCGCCATTTTTACTTTAATAGCATTAATCTTCTTTATATATATAATTCTTCCGTACGTGTGTATTTTTTTTTTTTTTTATAAAAAAAAATGAATATGTCCTTGTTAAACAAGTACATATACATCTTCCTACGTTCCCTAAAATAAGCATAAATGCTTGTGCTATAGGTGAACGAAATCGGTCGAGGCAGGATTCGAACTCGCGACCACTGGATGACTAACCCAATGCGCTAACCGCTCTGCCACCGACCCATCTAAACGTGTGTATGTCACTGAACTCCTCCTAAACGGCTGAACCGATTTTGATGAAACTTTTTGTGTGTGTTTATGTGAGTCCCTGAATGAATTAGATTCACATCAAGGAATTAAATAAAAGAATAACATAAATGGGAATCGTTATAAATATATTTTGGAATACGCATTTTGAATAGTGGGAACATTGGCTTCCAATATGTCATAATATTATGCAATGTTGGTTATGACAGATGTTTTTCTTTGATGTACCTATTTGTTTTCATATTTTTAATATTTTATGAAATTATTAAGTTGTTTGTATTATTATTGTATAAAGCTATTTAGTTTTTTTACAAGTATATTCTGTTTTATTAATATAAGTGGTATTATGACGATAGGTAAATCAAAGTTATCTCAATGTAGTGTTTCGTAATATTTCCGTTTAAATATTTAAATTTATTTATGAATATTATATTAAATTATTAAGTTTTATGTAAATTTTTATCATTATATTATTGTGTGATATTATTATATTGTGATATAATATTCTGTTCATAACAGCAAAATTTTAAAAACATCCGTAATGTACATTGAGGTTATAAATATATATTTTGTGATCGAAACGTCAAGATCAAACGTATATTAGAGAGAATATTCTATTGTGAAAAAATATACAACTTCGTACTATAAAATGAGGTTATAAATATACCATACCATACCATACCATCACGCCATTTCCCTATTTGGGGTAGGCAGAGATAACCGAACGCCAGACTCCTCTCTCTTGACATACATTCCTCGCTTCATTCACGTCCATACATCGTCTCATACACGCTCTTCTATTATTCTTACTTCTAACATCTCCATCTTTCAAAATCCCATTTATGTGATCGTGCCAACTCTTTCTTGGCCGACCTCTACTTTTCATTCCTCTTTTATCAGCCTTGTATACTTTTTTTGTCAGACGGTCATCACTCATTCTTTCTATGTGGCCGAACCACCTTAGGGCATTTATTTTCATCTTACTTACGATATTTCTTTCAATCATACATTCTCGTCTAATATCCTCATTTCTTATTCTATCATACATCGTTTTACCACACATTCGTCTTAGTGACCTCATTTCAACCGCGTTAATTCTACTTTCATGCGTCTTCTGCCATGTCCATGTCTCACTAGCATACATTAGAGTCGAGTTACATTAAAATATTAAGGTTATAATTATATATTTTGTTTGAAATACATATAGATATTCTTATGGCATTTTTAAATTTTTTAATGATAACTGGACAAAATTCAAAATGGACCAAGATTATTCGTTGAACAGTATTTCTCCAAACTTCTAAATATTGAACTCAAATAATAGAATCAATTATTAGGGGATTCTGTATCTTCGTATGAGAGAGAGAGAGAGAGACAGAGAGAGAGAGAGAGAGAGAGAGAGAACAACGTCTGTCGGGTCCGTAGTAGTCGGGGTAGTACTTCTATATAATAATATTTTATACATGTTATTTTTTTCCTTTTATATTATGAATTTTTCTAATAAATCATTCGAGAAAATAGAATATGTATATTTATTGTTATGGTTTTGAAAAATTGCATCACCTATTGTTACGTATAAAATATTGTTTAAAATATATAACATGAATTTTATATGACGTGACTTCAATCATTCTTCACCGACAGTATGCATTTTCCTGCATTATGAAATCTGTAATGTGTAAAAATGATAAGTTTATACTTGATTAATTAAACCAATAAAGATTTTTTAATTCATATTGTTAATGCTGTGAGGCATCGGCTTAGAATAGTGCTTCCACTCTTTTCTATTATTGTTTTCGAGTGTCCCGTAAGAGCCGGGTAATCGAAAATACAACAGGCAACAATTATAACATCTCACATAGTTCAGCAATGAGGTTCACCACCCATTCTGAATATAGTGCCTTTTGAGGTGAGACGAGACTGGTGTGTGGGTATACACAGATATGTTGTGCTCCCTTTTAAAGGCAATGCACACCCGCACACCTTTCGCTGGTTACCCCACATTGTGGTAGGTATATGCCGTGATGGTATGAATGAATGAATTGTTAATGCATCACTGTTTCTCATGTACCTATGAGAGTAGGTATACCTATGTACCTATGTTTTTCCTTTTTACCTTTAAAATGTAATATTTATTTATAAATCGAATATTATGATCGCACATATCAGGAGAGACTCTCTATACGACTGAATTGTCACTTCAGTGAAAGGATCGTGGTTTTCATTGTTTTTGAATCTATTTCTCAAAAGCTGAAGAAAAAGATTCCTCGTCATTCTCATAGATAGCGTCAATTCTAAGACCTTATTTTGAAATGCCATGAGAATGCCGCACAACGTAATACTATAAACAAGTTACCAATTTGGATTGATAAGGAAATTCAATTAGGCATAATTAGTGAATGTTGCGCAAGACTGATGACGAAAACCAACGATTTACATACAGATCGAAAGTCCTGTAAGAGCCTAATATTCCGGTTCTCCTATAATATCTTTGTGTAAAAAAACTAATACCTAGTTAAATACAACTGATTCTACTTCAAAAAATATCTAAAAACAATGATGTACGTAATGGAATGGGACTTTGCATCAACGCCAGTAAGACCAAATATATTCCAGTCACCAAGGTTTTTATTCACAACCAGAACCCAACAATAATCAGCGTAGGCGACCACACAATACAAACTGTTGAAAGCTTTGCTTACTTGGGACTGATTGTGACTAATTTAAATGTCACATCCACTGAAAATAAGCGCAAGATATATATGGCAAACAGATGCTTCTTTGGTTTGAGAAGATATCTGGCATCTAGGATGATGTCTAGAAAAACGAGTCACAATTTGCAAGACGTCACTACGCCCCGTACTAAGTAATGGTTCGGAATCCTGTGAATTGAGTAAAAAAAATGAATTGTCTCTACTAGTGTTCGAAAGAAATATATTCGGACCTATGCAGGTAAACGGAGCTTGGAGAATACAACACAACGACGAGATCTACAATATTTATAATGAGTGATAAAAATAGAAGGCTGCGATGGGCACGTGGAATGGACGATAAAAGAGGATCCTGCACACAAAGCCACAAGGTAGACGAAACGTTGGTAGACCCAAGCTCCGATAGCTGTATGCCACGCATCGGGATGTGGAGGCTGTTGGTGTAAGGGACTGGAGGAGTGCATGCCCGGATAGAGGGAGATGGCAAGGAATGCTTGAAAAGGCTCGCAACGGGCTGTGGAGCCATTGATGATGATGAATGACGGCTATTTGTTGATAAATATTATTTCACCTTTACCGATTGTTGCCAACGTTTTGCTAACCCTATCCTACATATTTTTCCGCGATTTCATTCGTTATATCTACAAATGATATTATATGTACGGTTGAGTAGAACAGTTTTGAATATCGGGTGATATATTTTTATACAAAGCAATACATCCCTTATAGGTAAGGAAGATTTATGTCGATCGTTTGCAGAAGGTATTGCCGGATATTTATTATGTTTATCAGCGGTAACAATCTCCGGGAGACGGAAGAATAACTCTTCTACTGCTCACAACCAACTAAATCCACACAAACACAGATACAGGTACGGGAATAACAATAATCTTAGGTACTGCATTTCTCTATTCACATTCGAGACCAAACGAAAAAACTTATTGCCTTGGAAAATACCTTCGTTCTCATTTGGAATATCAGGAAGACCTCGGCATCCAATTTAAGTGGTTATGCAACTAAGGAAAAGTTCAACATATTAATATCTTGTTAACTAAACAAAAAGAAATAAAAAAATATGAGGACCACATTTTCATATTTTAATTAAAATAAAATCGATTGCAATATTCCAGTACAGACAGACATGTGAAGTAAAAGAAATCTGAAATCTATCCAATAACGACGTATGTAACGCCTAAATGTTACGCAAAATATATAGCGGGCACAATTTAAGTTCAGAAATATAAAATTGTTCAATTTTATCAAAATAAACAATTTTCAAGCTGGAAACAGTTTTACCATGAATCGTCATCGAGAATACGAATTAATATTCTGATAGTTTCAGAGCTATATAACTGGTCAGAAAGTATAATAAGTCAATAATCGATTGCAAAATTCCAGTACAGACTGACAGGTGAAGTTAAATAAAATGGTGTAAAACCAAAAATAAGTTTTGTTTTCATTACCATCGCTTTTTTGTAAGTTATATGCTTTTATTTGAACTAATTATTATGTATACCCGCAGTAATGGGATATATCGTGATGGTATTTATGAATGAAAGAAATATTCGAAATGCATTACGCTGTTTTCTGTGTTAGGTATGCAGATGGCCATTTTTTACGTTATTTTATTTGTGGGATGTTCAGAAAGAATCTAGCGTCACATGTCTTTATTTTTTTGCATACAGTATGTACCTACATAATCGCTTCATTTCATATTCATACACCCTCTCATGTTTGTTCGCTGGATATTCAATCTCCTTACACAGGCTTCCTTATTTCGGGATTTTGAAATTCCATTCGGATGGTCAAATATTATTTATTTTTTGATAAAAGATATTCATTTTTTTGAATATTACTCTGATATTTATAATCAAATTACAATAATTATTGTCTCATCTGCATTATATATGTTTATATTAATTTATTTATCATTTTTTGTGTTTACAAATTGATGTGTTTTTTTATCTTTTGTTTGTTCTTTATGCTTATTTTTCTCTCTGCTTTTCTTTATTATTTGTATGCATACCTAATTTTTAAATTATGTATATATATGATATGGTTTGTGTTGCATTGCACCCCCCTGCTCACGAACTGAAATAAAATCTTATTATTATTATTGTTATTAATATGTAACATATATGTGTGTATGCGGTTTCTTTACTCTGGATTTGAATCCCTGATATGCAGATTCGAATCAGTTGAAACCAAATCAAATCTACATATACCTAATGATACACTCATATGTCTACTAATTTAAAATATATTTATTTAAATATTAAAATGATCAGATTATATTCAATTGTTGTTAATAAAAGGTAGGTACCTGATTCAAATTTTGTATAGCATAGAGAAATAAAAGATTACTCACGATATAGTTAGGTATCTATACATACATATACAATTTCATTACATAATAAACATAAGTAATGAACAAAACAGAGAATAGATTGGCACTGGTTGGCGCGACCTCCACTTACAACGCTTCTTCGCGTTGTTTCTGGAAACTTTGATGCTTCCTATTGGTCCCACCATTACCATTTTAAATCGACGCTTCCTATTGGCTGAAAGGCTCTCAGGCGTCGCGCGCTGTGGCGCCACAAATATGACAAAAAAAAATTTGATTATTTTTTTTGAAAATATACATTGCCAAAAGTAGTTGCAATAAAGAGTTTTATTTTGCATTTTTTTAAGTGCATTTTTCGAGCAGTTGTGTCTCTTTATACAAACACAATAGAATTACGATAAAACGAATGGATTGAATTTCTATAAGAAAGTGCGTTTACGTATGAACATTGATCCAAAGAAAATAAAATATATCTTGAGAATTCTGTGTAAAAGTTCTATCGATATTATGGAAATTGAAAGCCCTAAATGTTTATTTCTCGCACCGCATGAATACATATGGAAATCATTTCGTGAATAAGAGGATTCTAAATAGGGTCACAATTTGCCGCAAAATGTGATATTTGAGGTTTGCATTTTGGTTTTGATGCCACGTTATCTATAACCGCATACATGGACCGCACTAATTTGTTTCCAAAGATTGTGAATCATTCAGAAGCATTGGACACTCAAAACCATAAGTAGATATATACCTTCTGCCCCCTAACGTCAGGGTTCTGAAATAAATAGTTTTTTTTTTCAGTTTATATTGTACTATCATTTTGACAATAAAAAAACAATAAATTAAAAGAAACAAAAGAAATAAAATATCAAATGAATAGATCGGACAGAATAATATCAAGTAGGTAACTGATATATTTAACGATGCAAACTGCTTTGAGTTTATGTAAAATAAACACTGTTTACGTTTTCATTATTATTTACATTCTTTTGATTGCTTTTTCGTCTCACAATGACTGATTTGTAACGCAGGATAGTCTTGATACATATTGTAATAATTATTGAGAACTGTTGTCCAAAATTGAATCAATCAAATTTCGGATTTATACAAATAATCTTGAAACATTTTTTATTTATTTTATTTTTATTTTATTTTATTTAAAGTGCACAAACAATGACTGGACAAGTAAACTGGTGAAATACAATATAAAAAAATAGTCACGCTCAGCTTCAATTAAATGTATACTTTATTACCTTATTAATAATTTAGTAGTGTAAGAAAAAAACAATATATACCTATCTATCGAATATTTTTTTTTTAATTTGCATACATTTACATACACAAGGTACAAGTAGGTAAACAAGCCAAAAATGAAATAATATTTCTGTCGCACTTCAGGGGTGACATCTGTGCGAGAGAATTGTCACCTTATGTATAAGGACTGTTGCTTTCATTGTTTACATAACACCCGATTTCTTAATACATGACATTACAAAAAGATTTCTTCGTTATTTAATAGATGGCGATGGTGTTTCAGCTTAATTCCAAATGATCAGTTTCTCATTGTTAAAATATATAGAACTTGATAAGGTAACTCAATAAGAAGGCATAATTGGTGAATATTGCGCAAGCGCATAAAGTGGTCTTAAAGCCCAACAAATGTTAAAAATTTGTTGAAAAAATATTATTTATCTGATAAAAATATTTTTTTCAAAATAAAAAAATATTTTTCACACCCCTGTTTTGAGAGTCGTCCGTGATGTATGCACGACACGTGCTAGTAACAGGGTGCTATCTCCACGTGGGGACTGTTAGATAACCACACCACCGTATGTTATATTCAAGTCTGTACCTAATGGTAATAATAATCCCAGTTGTTAGAAACCCGGAAACGAAGGGTTCCGATAAGACCTCGAAGTTATCAAAACCTTTCACCGATACTTCTTAGTTATCAAAACCTTCTACCAATATTATTATCTTTTGGATATACACGAAACGTGCAACGACAAAACTATTATTTATGTCTATGCCTCTGAGGTAATCTGATATCAGTTGGTATAACCTACCTTTCTTGGTTAAATATTCAATATTTACAATTCAGTTATGTATTAGTGTAAGAAAATTTTTACTACACTTATTGAATGGCTGTTAAGTACTCAAAATTAAACAATAATTCCAGTAATAATGTGTTCTTTTTTGTTTTCGTTTCTTTTCATCTTCTCTTTTTTCCTATTAAGATGTTTTCTCTTATTTTCCTATATATAATCCAACTGTCGATTTGTTCGAGAGAATTTAGTTCTCTTAACATATCGACATAGCATCAAGCCAAGATACGCGAGATTTGTATGGCCAGGTCTATTTTATTTTTCATGGTTTTTTTCAACTTTGAAGTCAAAAAACACCAACTTAGAGGCTTCGCACCGTATATATGTTCTATATATGCTGCTCAAAAACCACATAAGCTAGAACGCTGAAAATTCATATAAATATTGTCATGTTACGAAAAAGTGTATTATTTAGTAGTTTTTAGTAACATAACTATACATCGTGTGGGTATGTTGAACCCACGCGAGATACAAATTAATTTAAATTGAAGAAAGAAGGGTAAGTCTTCCAGATTATTGTAAAATATTTAGTCTACCAACTGGCGTGTGATATGTTCCTAATCGAACGGAATTTTTACAGGAATCTCAGTAGTCCCTTTTTTCTTCCTTTACCTCTAAATTTGTTTTTTTTTTGTTTTCATCATCATGGACGATTGCGTCCATACGTCGATATTTTGGACAGATGGTGCTTGTTGCCATATTTTTCGCTACGCCTAACTGAATATTCACGTGGTGACATTTTCAACCTACAAGTGAATTCCTCATATTTTGCATTCAACATTGTTGCCCATTTTATCGAGTGGTGAACCGTATTCTGCCAGAATTCTATAATTTTTCACATTTTAGAAGACCATCACTGTACCTATATTTTTCATCATGACCTCCAAATTTCATCATTTTGTAAACTCACTTATATTGGATCGCTTCAAATGTAAAATATTACAATATGATTTTGTTTCATTTTTCAACATACATTGATTATATAAAACTTTAAACATATATATTTTTTTGATCATTAATATGTGTGGTTTCATTTGAAAGTTTTCTACAATAATAAATCGTGTTTTACGCATTTAAATTAACATTATAAATTTTGTAATAAACTGTTTATTTTATAATAAAGTTGTTATTTTAATTAAAAAATGGTGTAAAATCTTGATTTTGACTCAAAATTAATAGCTATATAAAATTTCTGATACTTCATACGAACCCTTTTCAACCTTGTAATAATATATTGTCAAATATTTTGCTTAGTTCCATAGTTTTAATATTTTGTCTATATCAACTATCTTATCTGTCCAATTTAAATCCACAGTAAATTAATTTTTTTCCTTAAATTTATGGCGTTTCACTCATATGTCCCTCCTTCCATCACTGGATTCAAATTACCTACCTTCAATCCATATATGGATTATTCTTACATTTATCATTTATTTTATTTTTGACTTTGAGCCGACATTTCATTTTTCCAAAGGCACACCCTGAGGTATCGTTTTTTGTTTACAATCAACTGTTTTTTGTGTCACTTGAGTCTCATAGTATAACCGCTGAAGCTAGATGGTGGAGAGTGTGTAGGTGCTGACCTTACCTCGATAGCCACCTCTATAACCCCACCCTCACATTTGGCGCTGTCCAACGTGGTGCCATCCTCTATAGAGGCCACCCTCGCAATATAGATAGATATAAAATTTCTCCAACATTTATTACTAAGCAAAATATTTTTTTATAATCAATTTGTGTTGAAGTGCCTTTATTTCCAGATTTTTAAAAATATCAAGGTACGCCGAAACACTCCAACTAGGTAATTTACTTTTCTATAAAAAATATGCACATTATATTAATACTACTCAAACTTTTTTAAACGTTTTTTATAACAATACAATTTAGTGACGACATCGTTTTATACAATTTGTATGGCAGTATACACTATACAATATCTACGGGGACTCTTAATAGTTTAATACTTAATCTCCAAACATACTTACCTACTATCATGCTGTTTTTATATTCTGGATAGGAAAAAGGACTGACCCTAATACTATCCTATATTGACATACATACATACCTGCATGTTTTATATAGAAAACAAAATATCTATATATATTCAATAATTTGGATTTATGGGTTTATAGTTTGGTACGAATTCTTCAACTATACATATTATCGCCATTGACAGTTGGATCTCATGTGTTATATGCAACTAGTATAGTTATATTAATATAGGTAGATGACACGGAAATCAGAATCATAGTTTTATAACAAGGAAAAATAAGAAATGGAATGTTATTAAACCAAGAAGGCCTAATTAAAGTAAATGGTTTAATGAGTTGAACGGTAAACACAAATTCAGTACAACGACGGGTTTTGAAAACTTTATAAACATTATTCTCTTAATATTTTATAATTTCTTCATTTTCTTGCTTGTTTTTTCTTTTCTTTTTATATTATGTATATTTTTTTTATTAATTATGATGATAATGATGATTCATTTTTGGTTTATATAAGAATCCTCCCCCAAAGCACGAGTTCAAACCCTTTTTGGGTGGTAATATAAATAAAATATTTTTGTGTATGTTATATATGTATGTATATTTGTTAATTGATTTATTATTATAAATAAAATGTTAGTAACTTAATTGTAATTAATTTTTTAACAGATTTTTAATTATCTCAATAGAGACGAAGTTGGAATATTTATTGTAGGAGAACCGGGAAATCAAGGCACCTACAGGGCTTACGACCTGTCATCGGCTGGTTTACGTGATCACTTTATGCGCTTGCGCAACGTTCACCAATTATGCCTTTTTAATGAGATCCCTATCAATTCAATTTTGAAAGTTCTATATATTGTAATACTGAAATTCTTTTCGCTTGAAAATAAGGAATTTTTACTACAGCCATCTATGGGTGAAATTATCAACAACAATCTTATTATTTTTTATTTATTTTGTTGTAACGCCATCTATTGAGAGAATTGGTTTTTTTGTAAATAATGAAAGCTACAATTCTTATATCTGAGGTGACAATGCATTTTTCGCATAGAAGTCACCCCTGAATTGCGCCAGACTTATAAGGTCATTTTTGTTAATTGTTAATGAAAATTGTTATGTAATTTAATTGTTAATCAATGAATAAATAAATAATAAATAAATAAATACTAATAAATAAATATAAATAAATAAATAATACCTTATACATTCCTTAATAAGAACAAATAATTTTGATATTGGTAAATGAATTTAAAAATAATAAATAAGTTTTCTGGATATCTATTTTAGCGTTCTAAAAGCTCTGTTACAGACTCATCTTAAGTTAAAGATTGTATACACTATAAAACAGAAATACATCGCAGATAGATGAAGTTCATGTGTTGGGTTTTTCCAAAAAATTGTGAATACGGCATCAGCATACGACAGAAGATACGTCACACGTTTGGAAAATTAACAATTTATGTTCCTATAAAACCTTGTTTTAAAATTTCGATATTAGTACAGGTACATTAATTTTTAATGTATGTACTAAGGGAGACACTGTAGTACCAAATTTACCTACTGACAAAAAGTTAAAGAAATGTGCTTGATAAAGATAATTTCTAAACCGATCGTCTCAGTATCCGATCTAATCTAATTTGCCCATCCAGTGCCTTAGTTTAATGTTTGCTCTAATGGACCATCCTCTTTAGAATCTATAAACTGTTTCTCCTGTTACTTACCTCTTCTAGAACCATATTCTATTTTCTTATCCATTTACTGAATTGTATTTATTATCCGTGTAATGTATTGAATAAATCACTTTAAAGTTTTGAACATAAACCTAAATATTTCTTAGTTCTTTTATTCAATAACTTACTGAATAACAAATTAAATATTTTAGTAGTTTTCATATAAATTCGTAAAAACTACGTTTTTTGGAAATCTTAATCTCAATCGTTTCGAAGCTAATTGTTTCCTCCTCAAGCTTCACCTCCATTTTTTCAACTTTTAATTTTTTTGGGTTTAATCAAAAATACAAAACTATCCAACATAAGGTTAATTTATTGTCAATGTGTTCATACCATAACGGCATATCCCAGAATGTGGGGTAACCAGCGACAGGGGTGCGGGTATTCTTTACCTTATGTGTAAAGGAGGCGTCTAGCCTTGCCGCTTTTGGTCGCTTAGGTGCTGAATACATAAAACAAAAGTTTTTTTAAAAATCGTGTGTTTCTATTGTTTATATATTATGTTCTAAGATTCTATAATATCTGTTTTTCTTGTTTTGATACATACATTAATATATCATTATTTTTTTCATGATGTTTGATGTCTTCTATTGTGGAAGTGTGTTTTCCTTTTTTTTGTGTTTATTGTTATTGATAGGTATGTGTCTTTTTTGGGTGTTCATTGTTCATTTATTCATCAGATGTTGATTTGTTTTTTTTTTATTATTTGTTTTTATGTTTATACTAGATGTAAGAATATTGTTTTTTTTACATCTAAATAAAATATATACAATACAATACAATAAAAGACAGTATAAAACAAATGCCCACATACTAGTCTCGTCTCACTTAAAAAGGCACTAGATTCAGAATGTGCGGTAAACCCCATTGCTGAACTTTGTGAGATGTATTTTTTGCCTTTTATATTTTCGATTACCCCGCCCGTACGGGATACTGGAAAACGTCGATTATAGAAAATAGTGGAAGCACTATTATAAACCGGTGTCTCACAGCTAACAATATCTTGTTATGTTTTATTTATTTATTTGCCTAAAGATATGAATTGGAGTACCTACATGTTTGCGTAGTTGGATGAGTACAATATGTAGATGGGTAAAGGTGTGTAGTGGAATGTGTGTCAAAGTGTTAGATGTGCTTGGCCCTTTCACTTAACTATTGTACACAGATTAAAAAATGGAATTGGAGCCTTCATGGAATTGGTGTCATTTTTGTTTGTTAATTGCACAAATAATCTGAAATAGTATCGCTTGGGAATACTTAACTGACAGAGCATAGAAATGATCCGCCAATCATATCTATATTCAGTCGAGTCTCAGATCAAATCAAGACAGCACAAAATATATAAAACAATTAGGATTTTTTGCGAAAGAGGAACAAAAAAAAAGTTTATTCAGATTATTGGACTGATTCACGTGTTATGGACAATAGACATGGGTATTATTAATATTATTGTTTTTATTTAGTTTAAACATATTATTACACCAAAATATGTACCTATGTGCGTATCGGTATATAACATGAAAAATAAAATACATCGCCTTCGTGGCTTTCATGGCTCAGTTGGATAGGAATCTGACTGCTGATCCAAGGGTTCTGGGTTCGATTCCCGGTGGAGATACAGCTGTATATTGTGTTTTCAATAGACTCTCATGACCCTCAATAGACTCAAGGTCGTCGTCACCAGATATAAAAAAAACCTGCAAAGGTGGGGGTACCTGTCTGCATCAGATGACACCCGATGCGAATGCGGCGCAACCCAGGATGACAGCCACTTGCTGATGTGCCCACTGATGGGAGTGGTCTGTAGTCCTGGGGATCTGATTATTACAACGCGATTTCAGTCGCTGCTTATTGGAGTGGTAGAGCTTAGCCGGACACGAAAAAGAAAGAAAGATTGTGTTTTCAGTCTGGATCTGTGAGACGATAAATATCGTAAGTCTCCAGAATGTGGCAACTTGTTATTGGGTGCGTGTTAAATAATTATTTGGCATAGTACCTGTTAGTTGCCCGAAAAGCTACCTAAAATAAAAAATGAAATAAAATTTAAAAATACATCAGCATGTTTCGCTGTGAATTTCTTGGCACTTGAATTTAGTATGGAAATATGTGACGATATAATATATCCATAGATACTTCTTATCGCCTTCATTGCCTTTCAATTGTTATCGGAAATCAATTTTTCTAAAAATCTTTATTTTCCTACACCATCTGTTGCGAGTGTTCTGCTGCCAGGGTTTTCCAACTGTCGATTTGTTCAGGAGAACTTTGTTCTCTTAACATATCGACAATGTATCAAGCCAGAATACGCGAGAATTGTATGGAGAGGTCTACTTTTTTCACGGCTTTTCCAACTTTGAAGTCAAAAAACACCAACTTAGAGGCTTCGCAGCATATATGTTCCATACACGGATTTACTCAGAATTCGGAGTAGAACATTTCGTGTGTCTGTGTGTCTGTGTGTGTGTGTGTCTGTGTGTGTGTCTGTGTGTGTGTCCGTCCCCTCCTTATAACTTTTGATCCGCTCAATTTACAGAGCCCAAAATTTCAGAATATATAAACAGTTATAGGCCTACAAAACTTTTATACTCAGAATTTTGAATTTTCGTTTCAGTCAGGGGTTATCAACTTTTGAATTTTTATTTTATTTTTCCATATATCTCAGAAACCATAAAAGCTAGTACGTTGAAAATTGGTACAAACATAGAAAAATAAAAAATCACAAATTAATTTTTTCAAAAAAATACCAGGGTTTCTCAAACATTTTTTATTAAGAAAAATATTTTTTTATGATAAATTTATGAGTTTAACTGCCTATATTTCCAAAACTTATACAATTATCGAAAAAAGCCGAAACACCCCAACTAGATAATTTAATTTTCTATAAAAAATATTAACATTGTAGTAGAAGATCTCAATTTTTTTTAACAATTTTTTTAAAAATTGAATTTAGTGACGACATCGCTTCATACATTTTGTATGGCAGTCGCCTATACACAATATGTAAGAAGACTTAATAGTTTGATACTTCATCTCCAAACATACATACCATCATGCTATTTTCATATTCTGGGTAGGAAAAAAGGAACTTCCTCCATACTATCCTATCTTGACATACATACCTACATAATATATGTTGTATAGAAAACAAAATATCTGAAAATATTCAATAATTTGTATTTATGGGTTTATAGTTTGGTACATATTCTTCAACTATACATACTATCGCTATCGACAGTTGGATCTCATGTGTTACATGCAACTAGTATATCCATAATATCCATTAGGAATCATTTATTTATTCCATAAATATGTTGAATTTTTATGACAAAATTATTAAAAATACTTATGTATGAATGTAAAATAAATGCTTTTGAAATAAGATAATTAAGAATTATCTTATTTCAACAGCAAACCTTGTATAATAGAAGAAAACATGAGAATATCACCGGCGAATGCAAGATAAAATGGATGTTATAATAAGATTTAAAGTACCTATGTGTAGGTAACATATTATGTGTATAGTGTAAAATATTATATTATTATATGTTAAGTGCATTGAATTACTTATGTATATTAACACCGGTTAGGTTTGAACACCCAGTATGCCGATTCGATCTAATCGGTATCAAATAGATCGAAATGGATCGACATAATATACCGAGAACATTATGTTATCAATATTTTATTTATTTATTTATTACAAAAAGACATATTTTACATAAAAAAAATACATAGCAAAAAAGAAATTAAAACACTTTATAATATGACTTCCTTCAAAAAGAGATATACTCGTGTTTTGAAGGGATATTATTATGATTTTACTAATAAATTCTTATTAATTAATCAAAAATATACATGTATGCAAATGAACCAGGTTCTATTTAAGCAGAATCAAAGAAAAAGAGATATTTTTTTAAAATAATCGACTATGTTTTATTTCCTCACAATACTATACCTACATAATATATACCTACGATTATTTTTACGTTAAACACCAGTACATGCGGAGAGTCGAGAAATCGGTCGGCACTAGCGCACCGCGCCCATACGGCCTTACATATGTATATACAATATAAGCAAGCTCCTCTCACAAGTCTTCAAGAACCATCCATCATCGATGGTTTGTTGAGGCCGACGCTTGCGAGAATAGGCGCCTGCCATTGGCTATACCGTTGTCAAGCGCTGTACTGCCATATAATTATGTATTTGCTCTGAGGTGGCTTGAGCGCAGTAAAAGCTTGAACAATGCATTACTGACCTAAAAAATAATTGGGTTTAAATTTCAATCTTTATCATAATATATGTAAATGGTATATCTGTCCACGAAATAAGCATCATTTGTCGCCAACAGCACATTTCAAAAGCATCAATCTTCATCCTATCAGAAGAACGTATCGTTCACGACACACGCTCTTCTGATAGGATGAAGAATACCAGACGCGACACAAAATATCAGAGTCTTTACCAATTTCATCTTAGTTATAGCAAAGAGGTTTCTCTCTTGCCAGATTCTAGTTAGTTTAGTCATAGCAGTTTTAGCCATCTGGATTCTTCTCTTTATCTCATCGCTACATACACCTTCATTGCAATGTATTGAGCCAAGATATACAAACTCGCTTGTAAATCGTAATTCTCTAATGGGAGTAAGTTGATCAGATGATTATGACCTTTGTTTTCCATACATAACTGTAAACTTCGTCTCTACTTCACCTGTTAAGACTTACATATAATACTCACACCTTCGAAGAGTTATAAGCACATGTGGAAGCGCCTGAGACTTGCATCCTTCTAAAAAAGTCTACAGAAATTGATTTTCTGTCCATGTATTTTCAATTATTTTAGCATAATTTAAGTCTCACAGTTTATTTTAGAGGAATAAAAATATTCAGGAGATGTATCCAGTTATTTATATTGCATATTTAATGTTGGCAAGATTCATTGTAAATTCAATTAACTCAGTTAACCGAGTTTAACATAACATTTCCATTAGAAACTGCAATTTACATACCCCC
Source organism: Molanna angustata (assembly GCA_963576475.1). NCBI lineage: Eukaryota > Metazoa > Arthropoda > Insecta > Trichoptera > Molannidae > Molanna > Molanna angustata. The sequence continues at coordinate 19,997,673 of OY754974.1, read as the reverse complement.
GCCACGCCGCGCCGCGCAGTGCTGATACAATTCAATACTCCACTGTATTTTCCTTACGTGTTATTTACCCTTGTGCAAATTTGCTGAAAGTAATAATAATATGTTATCATTTAAGTAATGGCAAATTCGAGATCTTTTAAATAAACATTGAGTTTAATTCTGAAAATACACTAAAATTATAATGAAATTTCTAATTTATTCCTTTTATGTATTTCTTTTTTTGATATTGTGAAGATTGAAAAATAAAGAAAATTAAAATGACAAAAGAAAATTACTAGTGTATTATTATACCATGGATATTGTTTAAAGTGATAGTACTGATATTCCAACTTCGTCTCTATTAAGATGTTAAAAATTTGTCATAAAATATTGACTATTCAACAATATAATTATTGTATATTCAACAATATAAATATTCGATCTGGTAGGTTTCATTTAAGTCCTAAATATTTTTGATGTATTAATTTTAATTTGAACTTAAAATTTATATTGACAGATGACAACCATAGAACAATGACAACCAATAGTATTAAATAACTTTTTCTTAGTAAGACTGTTTTTTTTTTCATTTGTAAAGAGATATTTTTTTCGTTTTTTTCATTCCTACATTTTTAAAAATCAGTTAATCGCTGTTAATAATGTAATTTCGTTTCAAATGTAATATTTTTTATTTTCCCTGTATAATATAAATCTTTTCTTTTTTTAAGATTTAAAATCAATTTTTGTTGTAGGTACTTTAAATGCATTTATTTCTAAAGTATTTGTATTCTCATTACTTTTTTATCCTTGATAACTTTTTTGTTTTATTTTTATCTTTTACATAATTTGTTATTAGACAAAGAATTTTAATTTCTATAAAAGGACAAACATTTTTTTATTGGTTTCTTAATGTTGTCCGTTTACTTAAGATGGTATATTTTTAGTTTTGTATTTTTTTATGTAAATGTTTTTTTTTAACCGTAAAATAAATAAATAAATGAATAAATACCATCACAGCCCACGACATATCCCACAATGTGGGGTAACCAGCGACGGGTGAGCATTACCTTGATATCATGACACGTGTATCCCAACACACCATTTTCGTCTCACCTAAAAAAAAGCAACATTCAAGGACGGTGAACTTCATTGCTGAACTATGTGAGATGTTGTTTTATCTATTGTACCAATCTTCGATCACCCGGCTCTTACGTGACACCCGTAAACGATTATTATAGAATAGAGTGGAATCACTATTCTAAGCCGGTACCTCACAGTATTATTTTGTATTTTTTAAGGTACTAAATACTAATGTACTCGAACCTTGTACCGAAACTTCACATAATAATATAGTTTCCAGCAAATAACTTGATAATTTTCTTGTGAAAGGGGGCGGTTCTCAAATATAACAACCAAGCAAAACAACATTAATTTGCACTCAGCGCAACTACATGACTATACGTTATACTCGCTATCATTTTTCGGGTTGTTTGGAAGAGATTGCCTCATATTTATAAACCCGCCTATGCGCATTTGCTGTATACAGTAAATAAATAAATAATACAATTATTGTTTTCGTTGTTTTCAGACTCTGAAGTCGAAGAGTTGGGCGAGCAACCAGCGAGGTACAGACCCGACTCCCTTGGTTCATTGTGCAGATCTACCAGGTTTACAGAGGCAGAGATTAAGAGGATATATCGGGGGTTCAAAGCAGAGTGTCCTACAGGGGTTGTCAAGGAGGACACCTTTAAACTGATATACGCACAGTTTTTCCCCCAGGGAGGTTAGTATTACCACCGTCAACATATATGCAAAATCTACAAACTTATCGTTTTATTTTGGATTCAAACATCGGGCAGCATCGAAAATAGAAACAAGATTGAAAATAAATGAACTTTTTTTATCTAACACATAATCCGAGAGGAAATTGAAAAAATCATTACAAATAAACAAGCATTCCGTAAATCTTTCTTGGATTGAACTTGTATTTTTTTATAATACATCTGAATTGTGTCATATCCGGATTTAACAGAGAAATATTCAATGTCGGTAGTGCTAAAATATTAGAGAAGCAAAACAAAACAGAAAATATATTAATTTCTCTACAATTTATTTCCTTTTACATTTTAGTTACTAGGCCTTTATTGAATGATGTTTATTATAAAATCTGAAAGAGAAATAGTTTATCTTGATTTTTTTCGGTGTAGATGAGAGGGGCGGTTTGTGCGCACACATGATCAAATATTTTTCTTCTTCTTCTTTTATGTAGACCTTCGAGCCCGTCTCAAGAGATCTGCTCCTTCTGCGAAGTGGACTCCCAGTATTCCCTCCATTTTTTAGGGATATCGTGCAACACGATATGAGAAAGTCTCGTGCTGTTCATCCTTTGGACGTGCCTATATCAATCCTTCCTCCGCTGCCTACTCCATCTGATGATAACCTCATATATTTCCCTTATACTGGTGTTCCTCACTCAGTCTCTCGAGCTTTTGTCTGCTATCAAACTAACCTAGCAAAAGAATCCAAATATTCTTCAGCGCACCCTCATTTATTTATTTATATTTTAAGAACCACTTACAGGTAGCAAGTTGTACATCGTTGTTCCATCAAATAAGGGCAAGCTACTACAAAACTGATCAGTCAATTACAAGAGGCTACATCCTGCATTAAAAGTTGGCGTACACATTTTAAAAGATACAATAGAAACTAAGATCACAACAAAGAAAAATAGTGGAAGATATTAACAAAAAAAAACAGTTAGGAAAGCATTACTTTAAAAGATACAACTAAGAATAAACAGATTAAAGAGAAACATTATAGCTAGAGAAAAAAACAAAAAAAAAGCTAGTTTATTAGGTTAATTTATAAGTGTAGAAAGTTTTCTTCTGAATGTCTCCAAATTGTCACCAAAAATATCTATGTCTTTATGTGTTTTATCATAATTTTTTCAACATTAATATTATATGTTTTATTAAAATAATACTTTTTTACGATACTAAAATATTTTCTGTCACAAACCTTAGGCAGGATAAAGTTTTAATGTGGATCCATTTTATAAGTAGGTTGTATCTAAAAATACGAAATTTTTAAACAAACTTAAACGCGATTAATAACAAACAAACTCGCTATTAATAACAATTTACAAATTAGATAAAAAAGTTATCATTTATTTTCAATCAAATATTTTACCAACTGAACTTGGAATAGATACTCTCTTAATTTAAAACAATGTTCATAAATTTACTTAAATGTGCAAAATGATCACCAATTGAATACAAATTTACAAAATAGATAAAATTTATCATTTATTTTCAATCAAATAATCTATCAACTGTACTTGTTACTCTACTCTCTCAATTTAAAACAATGTTCATTAATTAACTCAGCTATCTTAAAACCATGTTTTCAAAGGTTCACATGAGTAGGTATATCCATGAATTTATTACCTTTTCAAAAAAAATCTTTTTCAATGATATTTCTATATCAGGAAAGATACAATATTAAAGTATTTATTTATTTGTTTATTATATTTTATTTTTAATATATTTTATAATACAATTCACTAGTAATAATATTCTTACATATTTTTCCCTGCAGTACCTCATCAAAAAGATTACAATCTTGTGCTTGATGAGGGAAGCACTTATAAAAAAATAAAAAATATCAATACAAAGCAAAGTCAACATAAAAGTAAAAGTAATTAAATCAAATCATACATGAACAAAAAAAATCAAATAAACATCATAAAAAGGTTGAAAATAAATGAAAAAGAAGAATACTCAAATGAGAAAACATATCAGAATACATATTCAAACCAAAAAAAAGAAAAACATGAAAATAATTGAAAAATGAGTAATATAGAATTATAGACGATTCAAATATATCAAAACACATATTCAAAAATAAAAATAGAAAATACTGGAAATTGAAACAAATCAAAACAACAAAATCGAAAACTACTATTTTAGAAAGTTAAGTGCAATTTTAATTTATGTTGAAATTTTTTAAATTCTTTTATCTGCTTTATTTCATTTGGGAGGCAATTGAAAAATTTTATTCCCAAATAAATGAAGTTGTTTTGTAATTGTCCTGTATTACATTTGAGTATTTTAAAATCATTTTGGAATCGCAGAGACTTATTTTTTTCAATTTTTTGTATAACATTATCTTTGAAAATTTGCAAAATAGACACTTTTTTATAAATATTATCTACTTTGTATATTTAGTATATTTCAATTATTTTATTTTTATTGGTAGATAGAGAGTTATACAGTCTACACAATTTATAAAACAGACAATGTACATTACTTTATTAGTGGACCAGTGAAAACTACATGCATTATTCAATAGGATAATTAATATTGATGCAAAAAAATACAAATAATATGTTTTTGATTTACCAGTAGGTACATATAAAAAACACTAAAATAAGACAGCTGATTAAATCAAAGTACTAGTTAAGATCGGAGGAGACAGCTGTCCTAAACACACCGGCCGAGAGAGCTCGCAGAGATGTCTAGTGTATTAAAGAAAGCATTGCACACCGGTCAAGCGCGGTACTCAAAAGCATTCTGAGTGTAGTTGTTTACAATTAGGAATACAAAAAGTTATTGTTCTGCTCGGACAGTGAAAGCAAATTTTTTTTCAACAAGTCTGGGGAATCCACAAAATTGTAGACCAACTTAAACAAATATACAATATCATACAGATATAATATACAGATTAGGTAAATTTTAAATAAATTACAATAAAATATTTGAGTGTTCCTTTGTCTCAATGTTTCATTTCATTCAATCAACCGTTTATCATCCGATAAAACGGATGATAAACATTCCAAACTCAGTTGGTAAATTTTGTCAATATGCCCACCGTGTTATTGAGGTTATCTCCACGTATAATGAAATGTGAGTAAGTATCTCTCGGATATCTCGGACCAATACGAGTAGGCTGATTGGAATGCGAGAGATGAATTGAATACCCTCAAAAAATTCTTTTCGGGAATAAAAATTGAATTGGGAATAAAAATATTTATTTCAAAGGGGTTATGTGAATTCTAATATTACGCTTCAATACCTGCTTCCCTCCTCGTCATCCTATTTTCTTTGTAATATTATTATGTTGGTGGTATTTTATTATTATTATTTTATATCTTCATTGCTCGATACCCACAGACGAAAATAACATATTGTGGGCCCATATAATGAACCAACGTAAGTATACATATAAGTATGTCTTTTTCGCTTAAAGAACTTTATATCAGACTTATTAGATTTATTTCTTTATCACAATATAGGTATACAAAATACATAATAATTATGGAAAATTGTGTGCTGATTTTCTATAGAGAAATAATTAATTATTAGGTACCTACTTTTAAGTGTCCACTAAAGGTAAGAATTAAGGCTAGCGTCCATACAGGCGCAGCGGACGGAGCGCATCAGACGGATTTGTTTGTGGCAGTGCGTCCACAGAGGCGCACCAATCGGATTGCCGACACAACTGTCATTTGGATTTGTTGACAATTTTCATCCAAAATCTTTCAGCCGTTTTCGCGTGATTGCTGAATTAAAAACATTTAAGCATCCAAAGATTCCAATTTATATTATAGTGTTTTAACGGAAACGATAGAAAGTTCTTGTGAAAAATCATCCGAACTTATAAAAAATATATATTCAATTTAAAATATTTATTTTTTGTTTTAATAATAACATTGTATTAGAGGGCAAATAAACCTAAACACCCCAATTTGGAATCGAATTTTGCAAATATGTTAAACATTGTGTTTCTAAAAAAATACCTTCATATACACATTTAAAAAATTCAGCATAAATTCCTCTTAAAATATTTTTACGGCATTTCTTTCGAAACTACTCAACAACTTTGTATTTAAGTTAGATGAATTTTAATGTGCTTAAAGAGTAAATAAAATCAAAGTTTGTGATATTTTTTTTTAATTTTAAGTCAGCTTTCTACTTAAAATGTTAAAAAAATAACAAATTTTGGATTTCTGATAGTAATTCAAAGCACGTATCAATCAGTAGCGGAATTGCTTATAAAAGCCGAAAATCTTGGCTTGCCTATGAATATTATGTTCAGAAATTCAAGAACTAATATTTATTTATTTTATTGCCACCATACCTACCACTACAAGATTAAAAAATTAACCGTATATAGATACGATGCTTTACAGGTCCACAAATGTAAATATTATTATGGTAAGTATCTGATTTAAAAAATATTTTTCATGGCCACTGGAATAAACAACGTTGCTAAAAAACATTAGATAATCGACATTTCCCAATTTTCTTTCAGGGCTTGCCTAGTCCGAAGGTTCTAGAATCGCCCCTGGTATCAATCCTTTTAAACGCACGAATTAGTTACCCTAACTCGTAACTTCATAGTGCATTAGGCGGTTCAAATAAATCATGTTTCAGTCACTAGTCAATAATAATGTTTTAATAATATTTTCGTTCTGGGTTCGATTCCCAGCAGAGGAGAAATTTATTTAAATTTATTTCTCACGCAAATATTGCTTCTCTGAGCTGAAAACACTAGTTCGTTGGAAGAAATTGCAATACGGCAATGAACTCGCCTCTTGCGCTGGGTGCAGGGAGTGTTCATTATTATTATTATTATTACTAGTTATATGACCTCTTAAACTTATTTTAATAAATACCTACAATGTAAACTTATTTCAATTTTAGATTTTCATAGATGTATCTACTATATAGGTACACAATTCGTTACATTTTGATATAACTTTGAAGGTATGAAGAAAAAATCAGTTAAATATGAAGTTTTGATTTTAATTTAACTAATTAAAAAATAAACAAAATGATCATCTTTTTACTTTAAGCAGCCCATTCACGATCGTGCCATTCGGCGTCGTTCCATATGGACCGGCTCCATTTGGAGCATAGTAAAATTTTCATCATACTCACGGGCGCGCCATCGAGCCATCAAAATTAGTATACGCAAGCGGTCGGCATAAGTTCTATTTTTTTTTTCAATTAAAAATGAGTTATAATTCTGATGTTGAGTTTTATACAACTGCTATTTAGCGGTTTGTTTATATATAAATAGAAAAAAACAAAGAGAAAATGTTGTATTTTCGCATTCACGAGAGTGTCAAACAGCTCGGCGCGATGAGATGGCGCAATGTACCGCTGGTTTTCACACTCACGAGCATGCCGTGCCGACAGGATGCGCCGCGCCGTTTTCGCGGTACTACAGAGTTTCGATCGTTTGGAATTCCATTTGGGTGTGTCAGGCCAATTGGGCTGCGCGGGATTTGACATTCACGAGCGCATTTTGGAGTGATGGCATGCCATTTGGAAGGATGGCACGATCGTGAATGGGAGACTTTAAACTATCAAAGTCGTTAATTAGCGAATCTACATATCTTAACGAGCAGGTGGGTGGAAATGTACATTGTATTCTTTTAACTAATTAAAAGTTTCCTATGTAATATATTATCGTTTTGCATACAATTCCATACATGAATCTAAAAAAAATAGAAGTAGGTATAGAAAAAATTGGATTCTTTTGTTTTTGTTGGAAAAATTGGATTGTTGACGGCAGTGGCATGCCTAGAACCTTTAGACTACGCAAACCCTGAAAGAAAATTGGGAAATTTTGAATATTTAAAGATTTTTAGCATAAGTTCATCGTTGATCATTTCTGCGGCCATGAAAAATATATTTCAATAACATGACAAAATAATATTTACATTTTGTAGCCCTAAAAAGGATCGTATTTAAGTTTCAATTTCCAATCTTGTAGTATGTTTGCAATAAAAAAACATTAGGTCTTGAATTCATAATATATTTTTTTCTTAAGATGACAGTTATAGTAACCAGTAATTATATATTTTTTATGTATTTGTTTACACATTACATCTGTAGGCAAGCCATGATTTTCGGCTTCTATAAACTATTCCGCTATCGGTTGATGGCATTGATATTGTAAAACTCCATAGAAAGTTTTTTTTCAAATTTACTGATTTGTGTTACAAATTGAATTATTTCCTTTTATAAGGTCCTTATTAACTAATAAGCCAAATCGATCGTTCTCTAAAAAAACTTTTTTTTGGGGCCATGAATCAGTAAATTTGATACGAAAAATCAGTTAATTTACATATAATATCTTTGCAGATGTTACTTTGTGATTCATTTTAAGCAATAAATAAATTTTTTTTTCACACCTTTTTTGAGTATTTAATGTTAACCGGATTCAGAGCTGACCCGCTCCCTCATATTGTGATGAAACGTATACCGAACAAACATAGAAGTTTGTTCGGTTGAGGGAGTGGGTCAGCTCTAAAACCGGTTAACATTAAATACTCAAAAGTGGGATGAATAAAAAAATAAAAAATATTTTTTTTAATTTATTAATGTAGGTAGATATACTTACCTATATTTAATTAAAATATTAGTATTTTGGTACTCCCATCATATTTCTTCTAATTAAATTAAACACATTTGGTACTTATAAACAGTTTCGATAATTCCCTAAAAGTTTCTAATAAATTGTTAGTACTTAGTTTTCTTTATTCTTGTTCAAAACGGGGTTTAAATGTAGCATTTTAAGGCTTGTCTTAATAAATTCAATTGACCTTTTGGCGATAAGCGCCGTTCTCCACTTAACGACACAACTGGGAGCTTTGCATTTTTCTCGTCGACAAAAAACTTTTTCTCGTTATTTAGCGTCTGTGTTTCCGTGACCAATATCAGATTGTGTTTATTTAAGTCAGTTATTTATACAAATAGTTACAGTTAAATATCGCTAAAGGTAATTACGAATAGAGATAGTATTATTTTATTTCATTTTATAATGCTTCTCAGGTAAATAACAGGTACTAAGTTTGTCAAATATAAATTTAATTTGTACCGATCCAATAACAAATTGCCACATTCTGGCCACATTGCCTTACGAAGTTTATAATCTCATAGATAGGGACAGACTGAAAACACAATTAAGAACTGTGTCTCCACCGGGAAATGAAATTGGGACCATTAGCCCAGCAGTCATATATCTTACTACATGAGTCACAATGCCGATGATTAAAGTAATAAGAATTTGTCGCAAATAGATATAATATTATAAATATAATTTATCTGAATCAAAAAAAATTACCTCCCATCAATATTTTTATTTTATTTATTTATTTTAAATTCTTTACAGTTGTTTTTTTATTTTTTATGTGCGACCGACACCCGCTTCACTGGGAACATACCCGTGTCGGAGCGAGTATCAAAATGACATTTATTAATTAGATTGTCACATCACAAATGTACCTTAAAAATAACACATAAAATAAATCATAAAATTCATAATAAATTTCAAGTTGCAGGTTATCATCGGCAATAATACAAAAATACAAAGTCACAACAATTGTCACTATGTCACTGGCATGTCCATAGATAAAGGCGACAACAGTGTATAGTTAGTGTATTCTATGGGCGACAAGTGGCGGGAACATAATAAAACAACAAAAAAATAATAATAATAATAAGTATACAGGTTGGCATCACTTATGATAGGGTAACGTTCGCATTACAGTTTGAGGGACCCTCTTGAAAGATCCATTTTTTTATATTAAACTTGAACACTTAGTACTTTTTGATATTCCTTATTTCAGTTGGCAGCATGTTGAAAAGTCGAGGTGCCAAGTACAGGTGACTTTTTGTCCATAAGTTGATGACTTTCTGGAAATCAATTTAAAATTTTCTGCAGTCGACCTTGTATTTCTTGGGTTATGGATAAGCCAGTCCTCGGGAAAAATGTACGTCAGTATACCTATCTCTTGCAAATAATTGATAAATTGTCATTACACCAAGGTTTTTATGTATAGTTTCTGTAGGGGTTCTTAAAGGTACTTTTAGTATGACTTTTATAATGGATTTTTGTGCCATCCCTAATTGGTGTATGGTTGTTCTGTTTGCGCAGCCCCATCCTATAAGTCCATATTCCAGGGTCGATTGGCATATAGCATAATAAACTTTTTTGATCGTAGCCAAACTGAGGATGTTTCTTATGTTTAAAAATACGTAAATTATTTTTTTCGTTTTCTTGAATACCGTGTTAATATGATATTTCCAATCCATCACTTGTGTCTATGGTTACTCCTAGGTATTTTATTGAATTGGTTTTATTGAGTGAGGGGCAGCTGCATTCAAATTCATAGTTTTGATGATTTGAAATTTAATTGTTTCATGGAGTGGTTGTGTTCGTGCGGTCTTTGTGAATGTCATGAATTTTGTTTTGTCTGTATTCAGAGTTAAGTAATTTAAATCCATATATGCTTTTGCGTTTTTCATAACTGTTTCAGCTTTATCATATGCTGTCTCCCAAGAAGTTCCTTCAACTAATATGACTGTATCATCTGCAAAGCTGATTATGGTGCAATCTTTTATTGTTACTAGTAGATCATTGATGTATATTAGGAATAATATCGGTCCTAGTACACTGCCTTGAGGAACTCCATATTGTATAGGTAGAGGATTGCTCAGCTGGTTATTTACTTCAGTTAGCTGCAACCGGTGTGACATATAGTATAAATAGTTACTTATAATAAATATTTTCAAATATTCCTAATGTACCTACTGTTTTACTCCTAATGCAGATCTTGTTATTCTTCCTTGTCTCTTCCCAGTTTATCTGGGGTCGGTCCTTCTGGTACGCAATCGCCAGACCTTGCGTCGACTCTCTGGTTAGTTGCTCCTCCATCAGCTCCATCTCAATATTTGTCCACCAGGTGGCCTATGAAAGGCCTCTAGTTCAATTCCTAATGTACATATTATATACACATCATCTGGACCCTGCCTACTGTTGAACCCAGGCCTCCCCCATATCTCTCCATAAATCTCTGTCTTGCGCCTTCTGCATCCAATCACCAGCCATTCTTTTTATGTCATCAGACCATCGCGTGGGTGGCTTCCCTCTACTTCTTTTATCTTCGCGAGGTCTCTATTCCACTACCCTTTTTGTCCACCTCTAGTCTTGAAGTCTATCAACGTGTCCCGCAAAGACCACTTGAGCTTAGCCACTCTTTCGACAACGTCTGTTACTCCTGACCTTATACGTATCTCCTCATTCCTTATTAGGTCCTCTTTCATGTTTATTATATTCATATAGTTATAAATAATAAATAAACAAGTTATTTTTTTATCTATAGCTTTTTCGTAGCCCAGTTGTTTAGATATTAGACTCTTGAGGGAAAGGTCCCGGGTCCGATTCCCCATGGGGACACAGTTTTTAATTGTGTTTTCAGTCTGGATCTGTGAGACGTTACTGAAATGATTAAGTCATTTCACACCAATAAACGTTTAAGTACCGCTTTAAATAAATAATTTTCCTACCTTTGATTACAATTTTCGTCGTAAAATTAATTTTGAGTTTTATAAGAATCTTTCATTATACAAGTATTGTATTTAACGTCTCTTCCGAAACTAATTCCGCCATGATGATTCTGAATTGTGCACAAGTTTAATTGAAGTGAGATATTTAATTTTATTAAGAGGATAATGAAAGTGGAAAGTTTTGTGATGGAACCAACTAGATTAATAATAATTTTGATGAAAGTATAATTTCGTCGTCTCCAAAGGGAATAATCAAACCGCACTTTGAAACCGTCGTAAATATTCCTCGGTGAATATACCAATTTAACTCGTTATAGAAAGGTACCAATTACCAATCTCCAATTTTCGTCCTTATGTTGGGCGTTCAATCACTTTCTGTGTAAATTAATAGTGGTATTATTCAAATAGAGACATAAACATTCAAAATACCAATATTTTATACGGTGATACGACGAAGATCCATCCCTATTGCTTTGATTTTAACACCGCAAGGGTAAGACGCTTCGGTTAGCCATATGAGCCAATAGAAATTGGTATGATTTAGAGAAAAATTACGGTCTAGCGCAAAACTACCCTTGAAAGTCAAATTGATTTTCTAGTTCAATTTCTAAAAATTGTAAGACAAAAATGAAGTAATGTGTACTAATCTAATTAGTAATTACTACCCAAATTGCCATAATTATGTATGCAAAATACTATCGTTTGATGTTATTATTTATTTAGTAATTTATTGATTTATTTATTCATTCTTTCAATAATTTATTGATTTATATATTGAAGTATGTAAAAGTTCCAGAGTTTCTAAAACATTTATTACTAAGAAAAACATTTTTTATGATAAATTAATGTGTTAAATTGCCTATATTTTCAAAGTTTTAAAAATATCGAAAAAATCCGATACACCCCAACTAGATAATTTAATTTTCTATAAATAATATGAAGATTGTTGTTGTAGATCTCAAACTTTTTTTAACAATTTTTATATAAATTGAATTTAGCAACGACATCGTTTCGTACAATTTGTAAGGTAGTATACACTACGCAATACGTGTATGTTTGTATAATGTATGTTTGGAGATAAAGACTCAATAGTTTGATACTTAATCTCTAAACATACATATGTACATACCATCATCCTGTTTTCATATTCTGGGTAGGAAAAACAGAATGACCTCTATACTATCCTATCCTAACACACCTACATATCTACATGTTTTATATAGAAAACAAAATCTTATTAAAAAAACACAAATATTTTCCGGAGTAGGTACATTGTAACTATGTATAGTTAAAATATACCTTTGGGAGGCTTTCGGTGAAAGAATTTCTATCTACAAATATAATATGTTGTTTTTATAAGTGTACTTAGTTGTTTGTCGTTTGTTAACATAGTGAATTAAATAATGTTTAAAATGGGTATTAGAACCATCAAACAAGGAATTATTTACAATGATAATTGTTTAACAAGTTTGGTTACACTGGTCATTTTTATCACTGATGTTTTGATTGTCGACGAATATTTTTTGATTTTTACCTCGCAGATATGCCTGATGTTTATTGAAGGCATCTTTTCTGTTTCACTTACAGTTAATCTAATATTCCCTCTGTTATGCTCTGTTATCCAGAATGTTTGTTGTCATGATTCAATTTCCAGAAATAATATCGTGCATTCTTGAAATAAATGCAGTAGCTAATGAGGTCGTACGAATATTAACAAATCTATTATTGGATCGAAAACGGATTACGTAAACGGACATTTTTAATTCGCGGTTATATAATTCCTGAAACGATAATGCATACCCTTTTTTGATTGACCAAACAATTTCACACAAAACTTTTGTTAAAAATGCAGTGTATAAATCTTTTGAATACTTTATGTAAATGGCAAACGCCGTTTTAATGAAATAAATAAATAAATGCAGGGTTTCTCAAAAAAAAGTTATATTTAGTGGATCGATTAAAAAAAAAGTAAGCTGTGTATCGAAAAAATGTTAATTAATTATTAAAGTACACAATTTGGGAATTTATTCCTTAAAAATAATATCGTCCAAATGTATACCATCGCGTTCGCAGCATTTATTTAATCGAACAGTAAAATTTCTTATGACGGCTCGGCAGGTGGACTCAGTGATGGCTACCATTTCGTGACTGATATTTTCTTTCAAATGCGCCAAGGAAGTCGGTTTACTGGCGTAAACTTTAGATTTAAGATGACCCCATAGGAAAAAGTCCATAGGGGTTAAATCAGGACTGCGTGGAGGCCAATTTATGTCACCTCTCCTAGAGATCAATTTGCCTGGGAAAATTTCACGAACTCGTGGCAGAGATGTATTGGACGTGTGTGACGTTGCTCCGTCCTGCTGGAACCATGCTCTTTGAAAGCCAGGAATGTTTTGCAGTTCAGGCACCAAGAAGTCATCTAACATCTCCACATAATGCTCTGAATACAAATATAAACTTTCTTTTGAGACACCTTGTACATCGATAAAACAGAACATTAAGATGAAATAACAAAATTTATTATGTAATGTAAATTTATTATCCTAAATGACACAACAATTTGTATTTGTAGAATTTGTAAAGTTAAACCATGAATATACACAGCATCTATCGTTCACTATAATAACTCTTTTTGTGTTGGTAAGATTATTTAGTGCTGTCAGGTGTGAAAAGCTAAACTTTGCCAGGTGTACCAAAATATAGATGACGCTAAGTTGTATAAAATAATTCTGTAGAATTCATCAAAAAGTAAGAATAATAAATGTTTTTTTTTTTACATACCCCCAGAAACAATTAAAACTTTAAATTTATTTATAGTAGCAAAGTCTTCGTAAATTTACAGAGTAGCGAAATATTTAAAATGTTGGCAACTCCGTAGAACTAAATTCGCCTAATTGTCAACTATACAAGCTTACCAACACAAAATCACGAAAGTAGTTATTTTAGTGAATACAAAATAGATTGTATTCTTTACAACTTTATAATTAAATATATTCAGAATACTTGAAGCTTCCGAAATCTTATAGAAATCCGGAAGATGTGTTTTATTCAATATGACCACGAAAGACTTTTAATGTACTCTTATATGTTGGTATATGTTTTGTTTCTTCATTACAAAAGAAGTCGGAAGCTATGTCATTAGTTAAAAGTTTCATGGTTGTATGTCCCATACCAGAACACTGACGCAATATTCTAGAAGAAATTATGAAAAATTCTCCGGACGAGATGCCCTTCATACATAACGACTTGATGCAATTAAGTTTTTTTTCCTTGCAAACGAGATATTTTAATTTTGATTTCAAGACGGAAAAATCTTCCGACTCATTGTTTGAGATGGTGCCGTTTCTTAATTTTCTTCTTTTTTGTTTTAACTTAATTTGCCTTTGCTTGTAATTAATGGATTCCGAGTTCTTGGGCGATGACAGTAAATGAGAACCATTTCCTTGTTAAATCAAGAACTTCTGTAATGAATTTGTTGAAAACCGTTTGTCTCGTTTTGAGTCATTTTTTTCCACGGATTAAGAAATAAATATAAAAATGAAAATGGATAAATCTGCACAGCTGTTCCGGAACAAAGGGCAGTCACTTTCTTCGTGAGATGAACTGGATAAAGGTAGGAACATGTACCTATTATCTGGAAAAGGTAAGATTTTTATTTATTTTATTTTAAGATTCATTGATCAATTGACAAACTGATGATTCACTCGTATATGTACGTTAATAACACAAATGTTTTCACAAAATTATCAACGAACTACGAACATGACACATATTTTTCTTAGATTATTCCATCATTTTTTTAATTCAAAAACAAATATTTTTCTCGTACAAACTGAAGATTCGGTAAAAATATATTTAATTTTATTCATTTACAATAAATATGATTTTTAACAGAAATGGTTTGAAAACAATAATAAAGGCACAACAAAATTAAGAATTTTTTTTTATTTAAGGGACAAATACAATATTATAAAATAAACAGAAAAAATACACTATGAAATGTGAAAAAAAAGACCAATTACTTTTGTCCACAATTGATGTACATTAAATAATCAGAGAAGTATGTACCTACCTACAATACAACAAAAACTAAATTTAAATATACTTAAAATTATTACACATTCAATAATTTAAAACGGAGACAATGGAAGCGTACACACTGTACACAGTATACATCCATACCATCGACACTCGTAGGTTTTGCTGTCAGTAGTGTTTTGCTCTCTTATATGCTAGGGATAGTCCCTATGTTATATTAGGAGCAGTCATTTATTTATCTAATTCATATGATATACTGTTAAAATTGAATTTGTTGTAATATTTGTTTGTATGACTGTATGTTTGTTAGGTTTAAATAAAATAAAATAAAATATATTGATTCTTCTTCTTCTTCTTCGATGGCACTACAGCCCAAATCGGGCCTTGGCCTCCTCCAACTTTCGCCTCCAACCCTCCCTGTCCTCAGCCACCGTTCTCCATCTGGTCACTTGGAGAAGTTGGTTCGCATCTTTGGTTACTTCATATATTGATTAGGTTAAACAAAAAATATTAAAATGCAGGCTTCAGCAAAGAATCAACAGAGTTTGAGTAAAAATAATTATAGAAACCTACATATTGAATTTTTCGTTAATTCTTTTCTATAATTTAAGTGGTGGATCATGACGTCTTCAACGTTTGTCTACACCAGCCTTGGGTAATCGCAGTGTTTTAGTGCGGGCCACGAACAATATGCGTCAAAAAACAGAAAAACATTTTTTCTAGGAAAACACAAACTTGATCATTTCATTCTCACGCATTACAATAAAAATGAAGAAGACTTAAAATTTCTCGGTGTGCGAACGTGTTTGAATTAATTTATTCAAATAAACAAATAAAAACTGAAAAATTCTCGATGCGCGTACTTTATTTGATGATTAATCAAAAGAAACAAACAAAGACTGACATTTTCTCGCTGCGCGCACTGTGTTTGTTTTAAATTGTCGAAATAACACAGAACTATGCACAGATTTTTTTAATTGGAATATTTCAGCTGCGCGGCCATTTTGTGCACATATTTTTATTTATTTATTTATTTATCCCAAAGACTCACCAACAGGCAAAGAGTACATGTATATTACAATGATATGAACGCTGTCATCATTTCTCCACAAATTGCCCAATTAGTGGTGAATACAATTTTAGCATAAAAAAAACAATTTTATTACTTAAAAACTAACATAGATAATTAACAAAATGTAAGAAAAATAAAATATTTATAAACTTAAAAGCTAACATAAAATACAAAAATACAAAAATCGTAAGTACCACGGGGAAAGGAAGAGGAAAGGATTTGGTGTATTAAGGATAGTGCAGGTTAGCAATCAGTAAGTATTTGATTAATGGATCTCCTAAACGCATTCAGGGAAGAGGCAAAGACATCCACACTCCCAAACTTACTATTAAAATTGTGAGTGACTCTGTATAAGGGACTTCTAACACCAGAATTACTGGTCGGAGTGTTCATATAGAACTGTCTGTAATTGCGAATTCGAGTCAACGATGGTATACAGAAGTTTACCCTAGCCAACAGAGCAGGTGCATCAAAATCAGAGTTACAGATCTTGCGCAGATTCATTACGCTGATGTTACGGAATCTACGCTGACCGATACGGAAAAATTTTCTTTGCAGCTTCTCAATCTCGTCAATGTACTTACTATATAGGGGGTTCCAAACAGCAGAGCAATATTCTAATTTAGAGCGAATAAAGCATTTGTATAGCAGCAATATGGAATTTACATCACTGAATTCTTTCGTTGATCTTAGAATAAAGCCCAAAATCCTGTTGCAACTAATCAGAACCTCCCGTATATGTTCGTCAAAGTGCAATTTTGAATCAAAAATAACCCCTAGATCCCTAATACTATGCAACGGTTCCAAAGCCACTCCGTCAATCTTATATATGTGATTTATTACATTTTTATTTTTTGTAAATGTAATGGAATTACATTTCTTTAGATTAAGTTGAAGCTTATTAGCATCGCAATATTTACTGAGTCTGTTCAAATCGTCCTCCAACCCCATACAGTCCTCCTCATTACGTATTCGCCGATAAATTTTGAGATCGTCGGCAAACAGCAAAAATTCTGAATTATTAAAGCATGTACCAATGTCATTGACGAAGAATGTAAAAAGAAGGGGTCCCAGAACAGACCCTTGTGGAACTCCCGAGGTAACGGCCACGCATTTAGACTTGTAGCCATTCATGACAACGGTCATCAAACGATTACTAACGTAAGACTCAACCCAACGCAGCAGACTACCATGAATTCCGTAAGAGCTCAACTTCCTAATCAGCAAGTCATGATCAACCTTGTCGAAAGCTTTTTTAAAATCCGTGTAAATTGAGTCCACCTGCACCCGCTTGTCCAAGGCCTCAAACAAGTAATCAGAATATTCAAGCAGATTTGTAACCGTTGATCTTTTGTTCACAAACCCGTGTTGATTATCAAGTAGGCATGGCTTTAGATGATGGAACAATCGATCCTTCAAAATAGACTCAAAAACTTTAGAAAATTGAGATAAGATCGATATAGGACGGTAGTTCTGTACATCAGATGTACAACCCGACTTATGTATAGGTGTAACATACGCCATTTTCCATAGTTTTGGGAAGCGACCCTCAGCAAGGCTTTTGTTAAAGATTAGTCGTAGAGGTCTTGTAAGATGTGGTGCGCATTTTTTAAGAAGCATTGGCGAAATCATGTCAGGCCCCGCACCCTTATTGACATCTAAGTTTTGCATATACCTCGGAACTAAGTACATGAATCTTAGATAGAGTTGATTTGACCTCCGGGTTCACGCACGCGTCAGCTGGAGAGTGCATGTTAGTGGGAGGGTTAAACACAGATGCAAAAAATGAACAGTATAAATTAGCAGTAGTTTCTGGATCATTAGATTTTACCTCGCTGTAGAACATATTCTTAGGGTAGCTGGCAGTTTTTTTCATGTTATTAACGTACGAGAAAAATGGTTTATAATTGGGAAAATTGGAAATTATTAGCTGCGCGGCCATTTTGTTTTGTGGGTTCATAGAAAACGAATTGTATCTAATATATAAAAATCTCGTATTAATAATAATAATTCACGCCGTTCACATTTAATTTCTGGACATCTCAGTTTATTACAGGACACGGCAGCTTTAATAGCTACCTTCATAGATTCCGCCTTGTAAACTCGTCCTCATGTCAGTTATGCCATCACCCTGACCAAACTTCAGAGCACATCCTCTGGGAATGCTCTCACCCAAATGTGTCCTACAACAGAACGGAGCTCCTCGCGGCAGTCCGTGGGCCTCTTCAAGGTCCCATTGGGCATGCGGATTTAGTGGTCTCTAAGAAGAACTTTACAGCCTTCAAATTGTTTTGCCATGGCTATAGTGCCCTTCTATCTGCTGAATAAAAAAAAAATTAAATTCCAGAGTGTCCTTGGTCAACTCTCTGATGCCCAGTTTTACAGTCACAGGCTTGAAGTACTCTCGCGACAATCCATGTTTGTGAATATTATGTTCACCGACGTTGATTGTTATTTTTTGCACAATTGTGCCGAGACCACGAGTCTAGAGGAGCTTCTAGAGCTACTCTTCGTGCCATGCATTCTTTGTCATTCTTACTAGCGTTCTGTGAAGGGGCCGTTTCAGTCCCCATATGCGGAACGGGTGGAGGTGGGCGTAGCTATTTAATTTCTGAATCTAGTCCGTTATCCCAAAAGTTTGCCCAACCCTGGTCTATAGACAAGGATTAAGATTTCTATCTGCTTGGACATTTATTTTTCAACCTTCAAGTTAATTTTTTTCAACCTTCACGACTGTTTTTGAGCAGTCGCTTCACACGAGAAATTTTACAGAAAAACTTGACATCCATCGATTTATCTCAATTTTAATATATTCATGAAAAGTTTATAGTGAAAACGTGTTAAAAATTTTTGAAAAATTCATTATATTAAAATACCATAATAATACGATGACATGAAAATTCTTCGAAACACAATTGTTCGAATGCGCAATTGTACGAATAACAATTTTTCTAAAACCAGTTATCAGAATGACAATTGTCCGAGTCCGAAAGCAAATTATTCGAACTAACATTTGTTGGAAAACCAACTGACCGAATTCAATATATTTTTGTGTCATTATGTTGCCTCCTTTGACATATTTGTTGCCAGTAAAATATATTCGGTGAAGACTATTACTACTTGTTGTATATGTTGGGTACGTATGTTTGCACATTTTTAATAACTGATATTTGACAATGCGGTGCGTCGCTATGTTGTTTATTCCATAGATTTTCATTATAGGTACATGTTGTTTATTCCATAGATTTTCATTACCTACCTATGTTGTTTATTCCATAGATTTTCATTATAGGTACATAATATACTATGTAGATGTAGTACTTCGTGCAAAAAATGAGTCATGGAATATCGCGCGTTTAACGTTTAGGTTCGCAACACATTTCAGTTTTCCTTACATTTCAACACATCCTAAATAACTTTTCTCTAAATCTAAATAAACAAAGTGTTTTTATGACAAATAAATCCGAAAACAATTAACATTAGTCGTTATTCTCTATGGAAAAACGATGTACTAAAACGTCAAAAATCCCCCGGAAAAATGCCTCACTTCGTTTCATACAAAATTTGCAAACTACGACATCTGGTATATTATAGTAAAAATCTATGGTTTATTCCTCTCACAATACTACCAACATGAAGTCATAAAAATTCGAACAATTGTAATTTCTGATAATTGTGTGTTCGGAAAATTGTTTTTCGAAAAAATGTGATTCGAATAATTGCCATTCGTAAAATTGAGCATTCGAATAATTGTTTTTCGAATAATTTTCCTGTCACCCAATAATACTTATCTAATGAATATTTTATCGTTTTTATATTGCATATAATAAGAACATCTATCGTTAATGAGGACTTTTAATGGACTTTCACAAGGACATTGGAAACATTGCGTTCGTACTCTAACTAAATTTTTCGTAATTGCAATTTAAATTGCAAATCGATGTTGATTTATTTGATGAATATTCAGGTTTACCTTCTCTCTCACTCTGTTTTCTCTTTCGCTCGAATTTCCAAATTATATTCCCACCCAATCACCAAGGTAATTAATTATTTTGTTATTTTAAATCGATCGTTATAATTTGAAAATTAATCATGTTCAAACATAATTCCGAATTCGTTCGAGCTAGGAATTTAATTGAAATTTTGTATCGATAGAAAAACACTTTGATTATTTTTTTATCGTTCATACTAGGCGCCTGAAAGTTATACTGAATAATGTTTTATGCATATATTATGTTGTGAATAATTTTTTTCCTTCTTCTTTCTCAGCCATCTCTCCACTGCTGGATGTAGGCCTCTTCTAAGAGCTTCCACTTGTCTCTTTTTTGGGCTTTTTGAACCCATCTGCTTCCAGCGACAGGGACAATATCATCAGCCCACCTATGTATGTTAAGGGCGAATAAACTCAAACTCACCATCACGTATGGCAAGCGTGATGGATGGTTAGTGGAAAATTTGTGGGTAGGAATAATCTTGCTCGATAATCTTGGTAACTGGTTCTAAATTCACTACACTAAAGTAAACTTAATCGGATTTAATATGAAAAATAATTAGATTACAATAGCGGTGCGGTAGGTATATCAAGTTGACAGTTAAAAGTAAGTAATCCAACTGTCGATTTGTTCAAGAGAATTTATTTCTCTTAACATATCGACAAAGTTTCAAGCCAAGATACGCGAGATTTGTATGCCAGGTTATATTATTTTTCAACTTTGAGGTCAAAAAACACCAACTTGAGGCTTCGCAGCATATATTATGTTCTGTTGTTCTGTATATGGATTTACTCTGAATTCGGAGTAGAACATTTAGTGTGTCTGTGTGTGTGTCCGTCCCCCCTTATAACTTTTGATCTGCTCAATTTACTGAGCCCAAAATTTCATAGAATTATAGGCCTACAAAAATTTTATACTCAAAATTTTGAATATTTGTTTCAATCAGGGGTTATCAACTTTTTAATTTTTACTTTATATTTCCATACATCTCAAAAACCATAAAAGATAGAACGCTGAAAATTTGTTAAAATATAAACAAATACAAAATCTCAATTAGGTTTTTTTTTAATTCCAGAGTTTTTCAAACATTTTTTATTAAGAAAAACATATTTTTTATAGTAAATTTATGTGTTTACTTCCTATATTTCCAAAATTTTTAAAAATATCGAAAAAGGCCGAAACACCCCAACTAGATAATTTAATTTTCTATAAAAATATGAAAATTGTAGTAGCACATCTCAAACTTTTTGCAAAATTTTTTATAAAAATTGAATTTAGTGACGACATCGTTTCATACAATTTGTTTGGCAGTATACACTACATAATATCTATGGGACCTCAATAGGTTGATACTTAATCGCCAAACATGCATGCATACCATCATGCTGCTTTCATATTCTGGGTAGGAAAAAAGACTGACCTCAATACTATACTATCCTGACATACATAACAACATGTTTTATATAGAAAACAAAATATCTTAAAATGTTTGTAGTGTTTATAGTTAGGTACGTATTCTTCAATTATACTTACATACTATCGCCATCGATAGTTGGATCTCATGTGTTACATACAACTTGTAGGTAATAATAACATGTAACCTACATCATTTATTTTGATAGGTATTTATTTACTTATATACCTAACATAAATTTTAATTCAAGCACCTTTTCACTTCTAAAAATTCGTCGTGAAATAAAATAAAAAAGAGATTTATGTTATTCTAACGTATATAACTACCTATATAATAATTCATGTCGTGGTTACTATCATGAATTTAGACAAATAATTTATTATTCTTTCAATACCATCAGTGTATCCGTTTCATCTTCACTACCTGATCAAACTTTTAGTAACTGGGGCTTTAGACCAAACACTTATAAATTGGTCACACAACTCCACGTAAAAAATTTAAGCTGTTTCCTTCTGTGTCGTTTAACGTGATCGTATTTTAAAACATTTTCAGGCCATAAATATGTGTTTGCTATTCTTTGTTTGACTTTCCAAGTTCTACTCGGATAAAGACAGATTTAGATAAAAATATATTATATATATTAGGTAACAGGGGCTGCCCCAGAAAGGGATGGTATAACCCTGTGAATGATATTTTGAAAGAAGAAAACATAAGAAGCTTGAACAATCGACGAGCATGTATGAGACGATGCATGGATGTAAAGGAAGCCAGAAATGTGTGCAAATGATTATCCAACTATTAATGTATTTCAAGAATTTAAAGTTTAACTGTTGAAAATATCTACCAAAAAATCTCATTTTTCCAAATTCTTAAAAATATTCTTATAAATTCAAACCAATTGTCATTTTCTTTAAGCAGCAGAATAAATTCACAAGGATGTATTACCATCCCTCTTTTACGTACAACTGTCTCACAACATTTCTATAAGTATAAAGGTACTCAGTGGTTTAATGAACTCCCTTTGAGTCTCGAAAAAATATATAATTTATTTAAGAATAAAATCAAAAAATTGTACTGATTTTTTTTTATTTCATTCTTGTTTTTGTGTAGCTTCATATTTGTTAGTAGATGTACAATGTTTCGGCGTCTTGTGCATTAAACTTAGAAGGTTCCTTCTTTTGCAAATCGTTTATCAATATTATACCCCTTCTTTGAATACTTGATTGGTACATAAGAAAAAATGAAAAAATATATTCAAAAAATAATTTGAATGTTCAATTTGAATGTATACATCCATGCAATTTGTTTGCAGCCGCGTCCGTCAAATCCGTTAAATCTTCAAATCCCGTTTAACGGGCTAACGCACATTGCCGTTATAAACTTCGGAATTATACCGACTGACGGCAGCCATGGATAAATTTGGATTCCGTCTCACAACAATTTTCCAAAAAGACCTTCCTGTTGGTCGAAATCCCAGAGGACTGATCCAGAGTGAAGGTAATCCATATTAAAGTAAAATAATATTAAGGGCAAAATGGAGATACCAGTTGGTGCTGGTTTATTGTGGCTCTAAATTCGATTGAAAACGTTTTACTGATGGCGTCGATTAAGTAATAAACTTGCCACGGTGTTTTAAAGATTCCATTAAATTTAATTTCGAGAAGGAAAGTTTTATACCGCACTGAATTGTGTGAATTATATAAACATAACATCAATAAATTCCGTACACAAAAATGAATTCCGTATGCCTATAGAAGTAGAAATTATTATATAGGTATGTAAGTATATAGAAATTGTGAGGCACCGATTTAGAACAATGCTTCCACTCTTTTCTATGACCTTCGTTTTCAGGTGTCCCGTAGGAGCCGGGTAATAGAAAATACAACAGGTAAAATAACAGCTCACATAGTTCAGCAATGAGGTCCACCATGCACCCGTTCTGAATGTAGTGCCTTTTTAGATGAGATGAAATTAGTATGTGGGGATATATGTAGGCAATTGTACAAAGTAATGCACAGACCTGTCGCTGGTTACCCCCCCCCCCCCATTGTGTGATATACCGTGATGATATCCACAACTCTCAATTCTTTATTCTCATGTCCTTATTGAGTAAAACGTTTTATGATTCTTCAAGGCAATCCTGAAATCGTACGAAAGTAGAATAAATGCAGTTGAAATGAGATCGCTAAGAAGAATCTGTAATAGAACGATGTATGACAGGGTCAGAAATGAGGACATAAGGAAAGAATGTAGGATAAAGAAAGATGTCATTAATAGAATGAAAGTGAGCACATTGAGATGGTTTGGCCACATGGGAACGCCTGACGAAGAAAATATACATTGCGGACAGGAATGGAATGAAAAGTCGGGGCCGCCCAAGGAAGGGATGGCACGTCCATGTGAACGGTATTTTGAAAGACGGAAATGTTAGAAGCGTGAACAACAGACGAACATGTATGAGACGATGTAAGAATGTTGACGAGGCGATGAATGTATGTCAGGATGGAAATGAGTGGCGTTCGGTTCTCTCTGCATACCCCGTGAGGGACATGGCGTGACGGTATGTATGTATGATCATTCAATTTATCACTTTTTTTAACTAATTAGGTACATTTTATATACGAGCGAACCGAGGGAACTTGTAACCACGAAAATACTGTGCTCTCCTATCCTCACATTCAGTGAATGGCAAGCCTGCCGCTGTGCAAGATTTTAGAGTTCTCCGGATTCTTCTTGTAATATTAAGATGTGTGAAAGACACCAGAGTTCGAGGAAGATGGATGTAGGGTATAAATAGCTCACGAGTGGGTAGAACGAGCTCACCGATAACAGCTCCATAGCAGATAGGATTGATATTGTAAACAGACACTTGTTGTGTTGTGCACGATTCTGATTATTTCAAGAAAGCATCCCCATATTAACAAGAGGTAGGTACCTGAAAATATTATACTGAGTAGAACCCCCATCTCAGTACATCACACTTCTTATGTTCTTTCAGAGTTTTGCCATGGACAGTTATTAATCCCCATTAGCTGAACGAGAAGTGGTGGATACCCAAAACGCCTAAAATTTTCATATGGAAATAATAATCACCAGAAAATAATTTCAGAAAAGGTAAATTTAAAACGAATTGTTTACACTATAAAGTTATGCAATCGTGCAAACTCTTCAATATTATGTAACTCTAAAAATTATCTATTGTGGAATATCTTTTATCTCGAATTTGAAACTGTTCCAAAATAAATATTTTATCGTTAGCTTTTATTTGGAAAATTTTTACTAAATCAAAATTATTTTCATATTTATTAAATTCGTTTGGAATCTTTTTGATATTCAAAACACTTCCTCTTTGAAAATCCATTACACTTGTAAATTGTATCGACTTCTCTGTAATGCATTGATAATGACTGATTTTATTGCTACTGAAACGGAAATTTTGCCGAGCTTTTTGTCTTGAATTTTAATGGGAAAATATTTTTCTACAAGTAAGTATTAAACGATGCCGTGGATTATGAAATAACGAGTTATAATAACTTTTACAAATATCAAGAAAATATTCAAATTTAATTCTTTGCCCCATTTAAAATTTCAAATTTACCTAATTCATTTTACTTTTAAACAACTCATTCGAAACTTCAATTTTTCATCAAATGGAAAATTAAAGTTTATTTTGTTCATTCCATAATTATCGTTGTCTAGGTACTCGGTACCTACTCTATATTAATATTTTTTCTCTAAATATTAAAGATTTTTTTTTCTATTCTTTGAGATTGTCCCTGTATATATTATTGAATCAGACGAGCTTAATAAGTTGTTCGGATAAAACCAGTATAAACTCATTATACTAATTACACATAAACTGGAAACTGAAAATTTACTCAAGTCTATAGAATCTCATACCAATACCATTCGGCTATGGCCACGTTACGATCTCATACATCGAATCAATACAACTGTTACATTTTGCGTGACTAAATAAGATACCCTCTATAGGTAAATTGACTATTCCTTATTGATTATAACCTAGTCGTATCAAATCTATTCACTTAAAAAAAACTTTGATTAACAATTAAATACTCATACTGTCTTTATACATAAATTAACAATTAAATACTCATACTGTCTTTATACGTAAATAAACTCTGAACGTTGCGTTTTACCCCATCTTTGCTCTGGTTTTATAAAAATATTACTCAATACATAGACGGCTTTTTTACGAAACAATAATCTTTGTGGTTATTGAAAAATTACATCTTTTGTGATTATCGACAAATTGGTCGGTGTTAGTTTTCGCAACTCACCGCGGTTATGTGAATGAAAAAAAAACGTTTCGCTCATATTTCCCCGGAGTGAGGAAAAAATATTATGGCTGGCAACACAGATCGTAAATTTCCCTGACATTACACCAAGTGTCACATTGTAATCGCCTGCTTCCTGGCAACCCAATATACGGGCTGGTGGGAAACGTGACAAGGAAAAAAACGAAAAACAAACTCGCCATGTAAAACAAAATGGTCGAGGAGAACGTTTTTGTCTCCCGCGCACAAATGCATTCACATACGCTATCATGCCGGGTCCCTAAATCAAATTAGCAGTTTTTTCACTCATATTTAGTGACACGAGCCTTGAATATTTATTGTATAGTTATTTTATTATTTTTACATCACAAATATCATTTATTTGTATACAAAAAAAAACATGTATGTATGTATATTTTATTTAAATGTAAAATTAGTAGAGTCTCTTACATCTAGTATAAACAAATTAACATATTATGACTTATATAAATAAAACAACAAACAAGAAAATATTCCAATATCCATACATAAGGAAGCACACAATATCTTATAAGAATTTTACCTTTATGTATTCAATACCTAGGCGACGAAAAGCAGCAAGACTAGGCAAGTCTAGATTTAATTTCATTTACGCTTTGTCAAATGATTAAGTAAAAAATATATAAGAATACTCCTTATTAAGGTATGGCCAGTATCGGGTAGATTTGTTTATTTAAATAGTAAAATTGTTCATACCTGTTAATAAACTAAAAAATAAAATAATAAAGAAATATTAAGAAGGTGATTATAAAGTCTACGAAGACTACGTTGACTACGAAGTCCTGTGCCGAGGTGTTCATTTAAACAGTTGTGTGACATAAATAGTACATTATGTGTAAAATTCTTGAATTAAATTATACATTAAATTGTTATTGAAAAAAAAAGTGAAAGTTAATTATATTTGATTAGGTGTAATTATTTTATTGATATGATCTGTACCGGTGTTATTTATCAATGCTGTTATGTGTTTTTTGTGATGTATTTTTTTTTAATTTCAACGATAAATGAACCACTCCATACAACAGTAATATTATAAAAGATTTTCTCGATATATGGCAACCGTTTAAATAATGTGAAAATTAAAATAACAATTTAATTCAATAATAACGAACTAACATTACAGACTTCTTAACAAGTTCTTATTAATTTGAGAATTAGTTTTTTTTTCGGAGAATGTTTTATATTTATTTATTTTTTATTTTTTATTTATTTCTATCCAAAAACATTCATGGTCACTTTCACCAACGTCCCCTAACTCTTAGGTGCTACCTAAGAATTCTTATGTAGTACCTAACGTGAATTTTCTTTCACCACCTACATAAGAGTTACCTTAGACGCTAAGAGCCCCCTAATTCTGGGGAGCCGATTTCCGCCACCTAAACGAATACTTAAGAAACAACTGTCAAAATGACAGTCAGTATATAGCGATTTAGTAGCATAATATTGTCAATTGTGTTTATAATTTTAATTTTTCGTCGATTTACACGCATTTTGAAAATAAAAATGAATAGGATTATAAATGCCGTAATGTTTCAAACTCTCATCGACGGTAAAATTTGGTTGCCGTTTTCTTTCGATTGGCATTTCCTAAAATACAAGACAAAATTGCTAAATGATGTCCTCAATATTTATGTATAATATTATTGCATTTTTAGGCATTGACTATACATATTATTAGTAATAGCACAAGTAATAGTTACTTATTAACGAGAAAATAACTAAAATCAACTAAACGAAAACTTAATTATTTGGAAATGTTGAACGAAATCACAACGTAATTGACAGAAAGTGACAGTCATAGAAAAAACATGATGCAATATGATGCATTCCAAATACAAATGTTGCCACTGTATAAACAAAAATAATCGTTTTGAATTCCTAGCTAGGGCACAGATAAAATAGACTGGTGAAAACCATACGATACGTTAGGGGCTACCTAAGCTTAGGTGATACCCAGCTATGTGACAGTTTAGGTAACATTGGTGAAAGTCACCATCAGTATATATGAGATACAAAATATCTTAAGAAAACATAATATTCTTATAAGCTTATTCATACATAGTTAACATACAAAGTAAATATAAGTTATTTCATTTCAATAAATATCAATTTACCACTTCACTAGTGCTTACATAGTTTAAGCCATATCTTTTTGTTTGTATCTTTGTCACTAGCCCCCTCACTAGGCATAGCCTGTGCTAAGGTGAGCTAGTTTTATGTTATTGTCTATTACGTTGTTTATTTATAGAAACATTTACATATAATATAAGTACATGTACATACATACGCTATGCATTCAATACATATGCATCTTTCCTTCTAAATACAATATTTCATTTTGAGTCATGCACACACAACCAAAATTTGTGGAAATAAATTATTTGTTTAACTTTTTTTTCAATTGTCTATTCTGTTGTTTGTAATAGTGCATTTACATTTTATTTGGAAGAATTATTTCCTTCAGGATTTTTCATCTATTTCATAAACCCATCTTAGTGATAGTTTTTTAAATTCTTTTGCATTACTGATGTTTTTAATATTTGTTGGTAAACTATTGAAAAGTTTTGTTGAAAAATATCGTACACTACGTTGTCCAAAAGTTGTTTTAATATATGGTATATTTAAGGTATTTGTTGTACTTAATCTAGTGTGTTTATATTGTTGTGAGCTAGTATATTGGTCTTCTCTTTTTAGCTTGTATACCCATTTGATTTTTTTCCCGGGTTTTGTGTTATCTCAAACTACAGGATCAAATCACATATACTTGGCACGCATCCGTTGCGTCATCAACATTTATACATCGCCTCATACATGTTCATCTATTGTTTAAGCTTCTTACATTTCCCTCTTTCAGAATATCGTTCTTTCATTTTCTTGTCCATATTCCATTCATGTCAGCTCCCCATGTGGTCAAACCATCTCAATATGTTCACATTCATTCTATTGATCTTTATCTTTCATTATTTCCTAATGTCCTCGTTTCTTGTCTTATCGTGCATCTATAATTAAGTTGAATTTAAACGTATAAAAAATAAACATGAAAATAATGTCACCCTTATTTTCAATACCTTTTGTGTATGTAGGTACTCTCACTGCTTTTCCTCGATCTTTCTTCATAAAAGGATTATCTCGTTCTACTGTTGTTGACAAAAAAGCTTTCATTAAGGCTTCAACTTAAAACATGGAAAAAACCTTAGAATATCTCAGATCTTTGTAAAATAAGTTGAAAGAAAAAGAAAATTACAAAGATTTTTTAAGGCAGAATAAACTGAGAACCAGCTGTATTCAAACATCGACTTAAAGAACATTTTATATTTTCTGTTTATAATCATAATTTGGTGTTTATTGAATTCAAAAAGTAAACAATGACTTTGAATAATTTTTTGACATCTCAACAGAGATGAAGTTGGAATATTGTTGGAGAACCAAGAGCTCGGCTGGATTACATGATCACTTTATTTAACACATTCACCAACTATGCCTTCTTATTGAGTTCCCTTTCCCTCCAATTTTTTAATATTCTATATATTCTATACATATATGCTTTGTTTATTTTTGTTGTTTAAATTGAATATGTAATACTGTTTATTTTTTTTCTTCTTTTATGTCTAGTTTTTTTTTTTTATCATTTACCTCTATTTTCTTTTATTATGTTGTTTTATAATGTTCTTCCTTTAACTACTTACGTTTTTTTTATTATGTACCTATATAATCGATGTATTTACACTTATTGTTATTTTGTTGTGCCTACATTGTTCTATTTATCCTGTAATTTTTTTGTAAATGCCCTATTAAGGGCGCATATATAATAAATAAATAAATAAATAAATATTTTAATCATGAAAATCTATTCGTTTGAAAATAGGCCGATACACCATTACCATATATGAAGTGACGAATAAACTTTTTTGTTACGCCATCTATGGAGAAATCGGTTCGTAAACAATGAAAGCAACAGCAAAAAGAAACAGTCGTGTTTGCGTATATGCAATTAATAAATAAATACTTTAATCAATTATATACTATTTAATCGATACACATATGCAAGAATTGAATTTGGCGCTCAGTTTTATCTCCCTTCTTGGGAAAGGAGATGGCGTGATAGTATAATATTTTGATTGTGTATGCGTCGCTGTTAAGACAAACTAATATAAAACACAAAATGACCGTCACGTGATGTTATGTCAAAATATCCCTCATTTTCCTATGAGCAATGGGAAGACAAATATGGAATATTAAATTTAATTTTACCCCATGTGTAATAGGGACACGTTTCAACATCCTAATAAAACCAACTCGGATATATTTTGCAAATAAAACCATCTCCGCCATTATAATACCCCATATTTGGATGAAATGTGATATGACTCGTTATATATGTACCTACAATCAATTATTTATTAATTTCATGTGTCAACGTAACTATATTAAATGGATCGTTATTGATGGCTTCGTCTTTTTTTTACAAATACAATATAATTAATGAAAATAACACAAGTCATTTTCAGGTAGTATTGTAACTTAATCAGCCCATCTTTGATTTCATGTTACACGAAATCTGGATCTGCTGGTAACGAATAATGAATTATTCCTGTCTAATGTGGCAGGGTTACTCGTGAAGTTGGTTGAATTAAGATTAAGATCAGCTTTAGCAATCTTTGAGGTTGAAATTAATTGAAAAATAATTTTAATTTATACAAAAATTAATGACAATTTCATACTCAACTTGATCTTAACAAAGTCAGATATCTTGAATGACTTACGTGTATTTATTCAATAATGACTCTATTATATTACAAATTATTACTTCAACTTAATATACTGTTAATTATAATATATAAAAATATCGATTAAATTCGCGGGATGACTGATCGGAGATCACACGGGCAGAGCGTACCGCCGATCGCTGGAGCTGGGTAGACTGAATGCCATTGCCAAATAGTGATTTGCAGTAGCGTCTAGTACCAGCTCTTCTTTTCTGCATTCTTAGGTTAGGTTTAAGTTTGTTTATAATAATAATTGCGACACGCGTGAGCGAGTTGCTTTATAAATTGAATTATTAATTAAATTTATGTATTCTTTTAATTTTTCGCATTTAATATAAAAATTCACAGCTCATTTGACTTAAAACTACGAGATCTCAACCAATCAGAGAGTCGACCGGAAACAGAATGCGGAATGGTAAATGCGGATTGTAGACTCTAGTGTGATTTGCGAGGGGTTATGTTATATTGTCGGTCGAGCTGCCAATTTCGCCTAATCTTGCGCTGCTACCGCCGCGACACATGCAGCGGCCACGTTATGATCGAGTACGAATTTATACGTATTTAATATTAAGGCAAGATAAGAACGTATTAGGAATGTTTCATGAGTAGTCCCCCTGATCTCTTCCAAATTATTGTATGTGGTAAGGCAATTCTGAGCGACGGCGTCACTATTTTTTTTCTTAAAAGAACGTTGAGATGTGCCTCATTCGTCCGTTTGGTATTATTAATTATTAATTTTTAAATGGTCTGTTCAGTCAATATTGGAGTATATTATGTCATGAAGGTACATTAGGTCTTAAATTATTCGTCTTCTCTGTAAAGTCTAATAAATATATGTATATAAACATTTTCGGCATATTTAGATTATCAAACAGAAAAACTTACGATTTAAACAATTGAGACAGTATTTAGATTATAGAGCTTCATAAAACCCCTCATCATCTGCTGGCATATGTGCGCTGCTCATCATGTTATGTTAATTTTGCCGCACAAGACAGGGAAGAATGAAAGAATATATTTTTTTTTTAACATGTCTACGTAGGGGACGCCAGCTATTAGGATTTGGGTCCATTTTACTCTTCCGAAGAAGCGCACTACGTAGCGTTGGGAGGGGTTTGCAATCTAGAAAAGAGTTTATTAATTCGGATTTTAAAAAGACCCGGGTTGTACGAAGGTGGAAACACAGAATTCGGAAGATCGTTCCACAGTCGGGCTGCTGTATTAATAAAGGAGTTCGAGAAGCGACTTGTTCGTATATGTTGAAGGTCCACTGTGAATGGGTGCTGCGATTGAGTGAAGCGAGTGACTCTGTTGCGAGTGGGTGGAGGAGGGACCAAAGATGCAAGTTCTTCTGAGCAATTCCCGTGGTAATATCTATAGAATAAACTTAAAATACTGACACTGCGTCTGTGTTCTAGTGATTGCAATCCATCAGTCAGTGATGGATCATCAATCAGACGTATAGCACGCTTTTGGACAGCGTCGAGGGTATTCAGTAGGTATTGGGGGGCGCCACTCCAGAAGTGACTGCCATATTCAATAATTGGACGTATTTGCGCTTTGTTGAGTATACAGATCTGGGTCTTAGTAAAATATCTACGCGCTCTATATAGTAAGCTCAATTTTTTGGAGGCGAGTTTCACCTTAGCTTCGATGGAGCCCTTGTAGTGTAATTGGTTCGTTATAGATACTCCAAGCAGGTCGATAGAGCTGCTGTTAGGTAGGGTGCTTCCGTTGAAAGACACTTGCAATTTATTGGGGTTTCTCTTCGCAGAAATTAGACAGGCTTGGGTTTTTGAGACGTTAAATGAAACAAGATTACTTTCACCCCGGGTATTGATTGAGTGGAGGTAGCTATTTATTTTTTGATGAAGGTCTTTCCGGGCTTCTGATATTTCACTCTGTTTAGGAGGTTTGTCAAAAGAGAAATTGTCATGGACTGTGCTGTCATCAGCGTAACAGTGGATGGGGGCGCGTAAGAGCAAGTCATTAATATGTAGGAGGAATAGGGTTGGAGATAGAATGGACCCTTGAGGGACTCCCGCATTAATGGAATGGGGAGAAGAAGAGCAACCGTCCACTACAGATATGACTTTAATTGAATAAATTATTGCTAACCAATCCCAGGATTGAAACAAGAGAAGAAGAAAATTCCATAACCAAAGACGATCTTATCGTCTAATAAGGAAGTATTCATCTGTTAATTAATGTTATCATGATTTGTCAAGATGAATCGCTAATAATATAACATTTAACATAGGTAATTGGTTTTGTTTCGTAGACACTCCACCAGGCCAATGTCTGTCGGAGTGCCACTATACTTATAGTTGTTGAGTGTTTAATTCCAGGCAGTTTGAATAAAGTTTCTTGTAATCCATTCCTGCCAGAATGTTATAAAATTGTAAAAAATATTTGTTCAGTTCATTTCTGTTATATCTTGTTTTAGCTTGTTATGTAGCTTAGGTGCTAGGTATGCATAGTTTTTTTTGTCCTTGTGTGGTTTTCATTCTAGGTACTTCTGCAAGATTTTGTACAGTTTGTCTAGTGTTGTTCAAATGGCTTAGGGGAATGTGACTGCTACTTTTTGTATTGAACTGGGTAATACTTTTTATATAGAGTTGTAATAATCCTAATATCAAGAACCTCAAATTCTTTAAATATTAATACTGATGGACATAAATATGTTTTTTTGTTAATAAAACATATTTAAATAGGTAGCAAATATAAAACCCATTTTATTTAACGTAGTTCTATGAGATTTTCGAATAAGATAGACATCTCCGTATTATTTAAACATAAAAATTTATTTAAATTATGTGACTAGGATAATTTAGAGATCATATCAGATTCTTTTCCCCTTTGTGTTTTTAGTAAAAATTCGCTTTGTACGAGATGTGAATTGGTAAAACACATATTCAACTACCGTCCTATACGATTAATGTATGTAATTCCGTGAAAACATCCAGAAATATATATTATACGAAATGACCAAAGTGGGTAGAAAGCTATGTACTTAGTCCAGCGGTCTAATACACTAGAACATTGGATATAATTCATATGACAGAGTGTTGGAATCGAGAAAACTTTTCATGTCGGACATTTTGAAGGCAAATTATTTCACACCGTTATTGTTTGGTGAAAGTCACACCATTACCCTCATTATTATTCGGTTTGATGATTAAATATCGTATGAATAGATATCTAATTCAATTAAGAGCACCCATACTTTTGTAATATTTTAACTCTTTTTTCATAAATTCAAATTCTACATTTTGCTTGCGTTCATATTTATTATTATTTGTTACTCTTCAATAGCAGATACACACAGTTAACTGCACTGAGTAATAAATGAAAAAAACAGAATCCATATGATAAATATTAAAACTCCGACCAGCATCAATATATAGAAAACATTTTTTTGACTCTATTAATTGTTTTCCAAGTTTGGTATTTTTTAGTCATATTGGGATGAGATATTATTTGAATCTGCTGTTATCACTGTCGGTAGAAAATTTCATTTGGTAATGAATTTGCACTGGCTACAAGGAAATAATAATTAGATTTTTTTATAAAAATAATGAATATGTCCTTATTAACAAGTACATATACATCCTCATAAGTTCCCTAAAATCAGCATTAATGATTGTGAAATAGGTCGTGGCAGGATTCGAACTCGCGACTACTGAATTAGTAAACCAGCGCGCTAACCGCTCTACCACCACGCATCTAAAATATATTTATAATGCAAGTTTTTGTTCAGCAATCCGACCGTTTTGAATTATTTCGTATAATTTATCTGAGTTGGTAGGTAGGTACACCATAATTTATTTATGAAAAAATATTTCTAGAATATTTGAATAGGTACCTGCCCCCCTAGACAACTATTCATTTAGCTCAAGAAAAGAAACAAGAAAAGATAACTCAATGTATGGAATGGACAGTTGCCAGTCACGTGACAACTGTCACTTCCATCATACATTGAGTTATCTTTTCTTGTTTCTTTTCTTGAGCTAAATGACACGTTGTCTAGGGAGGCTGATACAAAAATTAATAAATGTTACAGATAGTACCTATATTAAAAATTCAAAATAAGCCATACATCAACCCTAGTGGTTAAAGGAAAAATGTAGGAAAAGAAACAACCAGAATAGGAGGAATGCTCTGAGAAAGTAAAAATATCAATAAATATAACCTCGAGTACGTAAAAAGATTAATTTTTTGAATTATTAATGACAGGGTAAGAGGGGAAGAATTCGGAACGGAAATAAAACAAAAATCAGATGTTGAATAAATTGAATTCACGTTATTGAATACTTTCATTTATCTTTTTTAAAGACAATCTGTGATATTTTTGAATCACCCAAATTATGTTCTTACGTACATAGTACATACGTACAATATAATCCTGACTTTCAATACACGAAATAGATATTTGCTGCAACCGACACATATGTTATACACATTTGCCCCTGAGACACCTTACATTTTAGCATCCAATATATATAGGTAATAGAGTTTTATCTGATATCTTGGACTCAGTCCAGCCGAGTGGACATGATTTTGGAAAACTGGTTAGGTACTGGTTGACTGATTCGTAGAGGAAGAGAAGAGTCAGAGAGAGACTTGACATTTGTTCTGAGATAACATTTGCAGTTAGGAAGAGATCTTTTCTCACGTTCACAAATACACTTGTAATATAAAAAAAATGTAACGAGAATGTATAACATAATACTTTTGTTTGTAAATCGAATATTCTTTTTTAATTGCATATACGCAAAAATTGGATTTTTTTCCCTTTCGGGAGTCAAATTTTTGTCAGTGAAAAAACTATTGTTTGTATTACCTCAGATAAGGCTCTCGCCTTGTGAGTTAATAAATTCCATTGTAATATTTTTTTGGGTTATATTGTATTAAATTGTTTGAATATGGAAATAAATAAAAAATAATTAAAAAAAACATTCTTACAAACCATCAGGTCAATTAAGTTATTATTCGTTGCTTTACGATGGACATCAAATCTCTTCGATGCTGGTGACTCTATCTGTCCAAGGTATTCGCAACATTCTCATGTGTAGCCACATTTCAAACACCTCAAGAGGGTTTTAAATCAATATATTCAATTAAAGTACGTAACGAAATTAACGTGCTTCATTTTCAAATCATGGCTTTATGGAATTAGTCCCACTGCGTTATAGAACCAGTCACTGAATTAGTTTATGATAAGTTCCTATGTAAATATCAGTTTTAAATTTATCATAGTTTTAAATTTAAAATATTCATATTATTTACACCGATGGAGACTAATGAATTTATTTACTTGATCATAGAAGATTTATATCCTACATACTTCCAAAACGATTTTGTAATAAAGAACAATATCAAAATGAATCTTTCAAATTGAAACATGAATATTTTTTAAAGTTACATATTCGCAAACATGGGATTTTTCCCTGTCGGGAGTCAATGATATTTTTTTATTATCTCAATAGAGACGAAGTTGGAATATTATAGGAGAACTAGGAACTCAACTAAGGCACCTACTAATACAGGGGTTACGATCGTAGAACATATGATCGATTATAATTATAACATACTAATTACAATATTTCTACAGAATTCTTCAAAATAAACATTACAAGACAGAAAGACCTACTTCGATCAACTGCATGTTACTGTGTAAAATATGCAACATCCTAATTGACTCCCCGGATTTACTAAATACTATATCCTTAGATTATACCTTATAATTCTATGACTATATCACTCCCCGTACCAAACAGGCATTACCCGTTCGAAAAAATTATTTCATCTACCTACTCGCCATACTAATTACAGATATCACTCGACTATTTACAGAGTTCAACATGACAATAATCTAAAATTTAAGCACACAGAAATTTTCCATGACGCCTTAGAAACTTGCCGACCGCCGCGGCACAGTTGGTAAGGCCGTTTGAGATATGTGCGGGCATCCTGGGTTCGATTCCCAGCAGAGGAGAAATTTATTTAAATTCATTTCTCTAGCAAATATTGCTTCTCTGGG
This sequence comes from Molanna angustata, assembly GCA_963576475.1. Taxonomy (NCBI): domain Eukaryota; kingdom Metazoa; phylum Arthropoda; class Insecta; order Trichoptera; family Molannidae; genus Molanna; species Molanna angustata. The sequence goes on along the minus strand of OY754974.1, from coordinate 19,960,672 downwards.
CTGGAAATACTGGTTAGTGTGAAGACATTACCATTTTGCAATAAACTCGCCACTTGCGCAGGATGCAAGGTTTATAAACTTGCCGTAAACAAATAAAAATATTTTTCAACCCAGTTCCCTAACTCCTTCAAACAAGCTCCTTCCTTCACACCAATAATGCCTCCTTTTCCTAATTTTATTCTCAAATGTATTTTTTTTTTCAATCATATTTTTTCTCTTATTAATGTCATTCATTTCCCTACTATTCACCATACTTGTTTAAATATTTTTATTTCATTTTTTTTTAATTAGAAGGAAACATTATTGGCTTGTACTAATTTTAATAGCAGCATATTTTTCTGAAATAAAATTAATAAATAAATAAACTTCGTCTCTATTGAGATGTTAAAAAAACTTTCAAAATGATATTGTACCTTAATTAATATTTTATAATCCAATACTAACTTTGCTCTTAAAGAAAATTTTCTCCGACCATCAAAATGCTGTTACATTATCTGTCTTATGAAAAGTTAAGGAATTTAAGTAAATAATGAAAAATCTTTTCTGTCGAAGAAAATTAAATTTGCGTAGGTATATTTTTTGAAAGGAGAACTGTTTTAGTGGAATTGAACCAATTGTATTTAAAAAAACACACATACTTGTATCAATTACGTTAGATCAATTAACAAAATCACAGACTTACCTACTCTGAAATAAAGAAAAACCTAGATACGTAAACCAATATGTTAAAAATATCATTGAAAACTTGGAATCCGTAATTGTTATTTTTTTACTTTATTACCATCCCCTTCTCTAAAAAATAAATCATTTGTCTTGATGAAGAAGAGATTCGTTTAAAAATGGTCGTATTAAAATAAAAAAAAATATGTATAATAGTAAAAAACTATAAAAAATAAAATTATATCAGGATAGGTGCGTTTATTGCATTTTATTTAGATCTTTGGAATAATTTACAGTATACGCATTAGTCTGGGAATCACTTTTAAGGAAAAGTCGTAATTGTAATTATAATCATAATTGAATATTATTATTTGTAGCACTTAGACCAGAGATACGCGGACTGCTTGGGGTTAACTGCTTCAAGCAGTCGCAGCACGACGGTCTGCAATTCCGATACAAAATTCTCGTTCCAACATAAACTGCAAAATGCAATCGGTTCATCTGCAACACAAGTACTTCATGCTGCCGCTACAACTGTATCGTGTTACACAATTATTAAGCAGTCGTGTTACAGTTGAACTGACTGCTCCAAGCAGTTGAAATGACTGCTCGCCGACTGCTCCAAGCAGTTGAACTGACTGCTCGGCAGTTGACCCCGACTGCTCCAAGCACTCCGTGTATCTCGGGTCTTCGTTGTGTTAATAATTAACACAGGTCGACAGGCACCATAAAAAAATAGATGGTCAAAATAGATGGTCTAATGGTCAAAATGTACCTTAAATAGGTTTTATTGTTTTTTTTACGAATCTTCATTTCGAAGCCGTATTTTTATTGTGTACTTTTACACATTAAGGAAAATGTAATAAGATAAATCATTTCGAAAATCCCCCTATTTCACATTTTCTCATTACGGCGAAATTTTTAAGCTTTTCATTGGACCACATCTCAATTTTCGTGCCACTTACTTTTCATTATCCGACCAAATATTTCACTTCATTAACCCTAAGAAAGAAAACGGTCCGTAAAAGATAAAAATATACCTAAGGTATACAAACTGAATGTACCTACTTTCAATAGTAAAATGAATATCAGTAATTCAAACTGCCCTTAATATGGGTCTTTCATTAGATAATAAAACAAGTGAGTTAAGGCGTACGATTAACAGAATTTTATAATATGATATTTTTACTGACGAACTTTTTAACATCTCAATAGAGACGAAGTGGGGATATTATAGAAGAAGCAGGAACTCAAGTGTTATATTTTTGAAAAAAAAAACATTAAAATTTAGGTATATTATAACTTATAACATTATCTTGATATCGACTGAATTTTTTTTTTGTTTTATTTCCAGAATAAGAATATTAATCTTAGAGCCTGTAACTTTTAAAGCTTTTTATTAATTTAAAATTAGCTCAAAAAAATTTTTTTAGTCAAAAGAATTGCGAAATTGATGAATAATATGCCCCGTCATTTTTTGTCGCCATACGGGTAAATGCATTATTATCATTGAAGGTTGATTAAAAAATAATCTCTATCTATCTCTCCGGTAGCACTACAGCTAATATTGAACCTTAGCCTCCTACAACTTTCGCCTCCAACTTATCCTGTCTTCTGCCGACGTCTTCCAAGTAACCACCTAAAGAAGCCGCGTAGCATCCCTTCTCACTTCGTCCTGCCATCTTAGCCAGGGTCTTCCAACTCGTCTCCTTCCACCTGAGAATTATTCTTTTAGGGACGCTTGAATCAGGATTTCGCTGTACCTACGTGTCCAGTCTATCTCAATCTGAGCAACTTTAAATGTGTCAAAATTTTTGGGGCCTGATATTATATACTCTAGGTACAGTTTCTCGTCACTCGAATACACCACTGATCATCCTCTCTCACCGGTCCACAGATTCGACGCAGCGTTTTCCTTTCAAAGATGTCCAGCATCTATGCCATCCTTCCTGTCAATGTAAGCGCCTCATACTCATAAGCTAACACAGTTTTGAAAATGGTTATTATAGTCTTTCTATGAACACTGGCAGCAGGGAGAAATTTGTTCTGTTGG